>WEIS01094685.1:22028-36848 GCA_013389965.1 Todus mexicanus
CCAACCCGCGTTGGGCTCTGCGCCCCACGGCGCGGCGCCAGCGGCCAATCGCAAGGGCCGACACGGGCGCCTCATCTGCATAATGGTGGGGGGCGTGGCCANCAGCTCTGGCTCTGTCCTGCAGGGTGCTGAGCCCCGCGGTGCTGCAGAGCCCCCGCACCCATGGCCCACAGCGCCAAGCAGCTGCCTGCTGGGATGTTGTAAGTGCCACCGCCCCGCCCCAGACCCCGCGACCTCCCGTGTGCCACCCCACGTCACCCTGCTCCGTGCCCGGGGGCTCCTTTGCCCTTTGCCAGGGCGGCCAGTTGAGCCTTGGGGGTCTCCTGTGTGTTTTGGGCACCACTGGCCCCAGCTGCAGCCTGCAGCACTGCCCCCTTACCCGCCTGCTTCATTAGCTGGGCTAATTAGCACAGCCTAAAAGTGGCTCGTGAGATTAAGCGCAGGGAGGTTTTAGTTGCTGTAGAGTGAAGCGCACAGTGGCCTGAGGGGTGAGGCCACGGGGGCTGCGGGTGGGCAAGCACCTCTGAGCTGGAGGGAGGCAGTGCCTGAGCCACCCCTCCAAGGGTTTGGAGAAGAGGAGGAATCTTGTCTGAAATAACTTTACTCTTTAAAGCCTTCTTAGGTACCCGAGGAGTCCAGATTGTGGCAGGGAGGGTGGTGGGGGTCAGGGATCTAGTGTCTGGTGGTGGAGAGTGCTAGTGCCTTCCTGTCCATGCCAGCTGAGCGCAGTGATGCTGTTTGGGCATCACCAGGAAAATTTCTGTGGAGCTGAGAAAGGCTGAGGCTGGCCATGCCCTTGTGGAATCTCAGGGATGACTTTTTCCCCCCAGAAGATGGAAGAAGAGATGGGCTCACGGCTCTCGCGTGAGCATGGGGGTGCAGGGTGGCTGGTCAGGATTGGATCCTGACTGAAAAAACTTATGCTGGGCACCCACTCCAGCTGCAAGGAGTGATGCAGGTGATGCCCTGGGGGGTTGCAGAAGAGGCCCCTGCCACATTAATTGTTGGGGTGATAACCTGATAGCAGTAGATTGGGGTCTCTGACGGGATTTGGGTTTACACCAGGTACAGGATGTAGCAAACAGAGATGGATCCCATCCTGAGTAGGATGGCTTTTGATGCGTAGCAGTGTTGTCTTTCTCTGCTGAGCCTTGAACTGTGCCCTTCGCTTGTCGCTGTGCCCTGTGGCTTGCTGAAGCCCAAGTGGCTTCCCCAGAGTTGGTGGCCTGACTGTGCTCTGCCAGCAGACGCTCTGTGGCGGGGACCAAAGGGTGCAAGTGGGACAGGGACCGGAGAAGGGGCTGTGGAGGCTCGAGGAGCCCCAGGGTGATGCCACAGTGGGGGCTGTGTGTGCTCCGCCAGGGCAGGGAGACTCTGCAGACCTGGGTGCTGGTCTGTAAAATTGAGGAAGCAAGCCAGAGGGTGAGAGTCAAGGCCGTCAGCCCTGCATTAGAGCCATTCGATGCCTCTCGGAGGTGGCTCTGTGTGTCCTGGCGGCGATGCAGGCAGCAGGAACCTGCTGAAGCCATTGTGGCTGGAGTGGGTTGAGCCAGACCTGGTACCCTGCCCTCAGCCCCTGCCTTGGGGGTTCTTATCCCTGGCAATACTTGAGCTGGGTGTGGGTGATGCTTCCAGGTGGTGCCCCTGGAGCCAGGATGCAACGCCCTGCGGGTCCTCCTCCCTTGCAGAGGGTGGTTGGTGCCACCTGGGACTTGTCACTGAGCTGTGGGCCACAGCCCTGGTGGCACCATTGCTGTTTACCAGCCTCCAAGAACAGCACTGATGGCTCCAAAAGTCGCTGAAAGGTGCCAGGGTTGTCACTGGACCTTGGGGCAGCTTTGGTGTGGCCACGACTGCCCTGCTCAGCTGGTGCTGGGCTCTGTTTGAGCCCCATCATTCAACCATGGCCTCCCCTCACAGGGCTCCAGGGCTGGTCGTGGGCCTGGGGGCTGCTGGAGTGGGTGGCAGCTGGGGGATCTGGCGGGTGCAAGGCTGCACTGCCAAGGGATGTGAAGCCGTGGGTCCTGGTGGTTTCACAGCCCTTTCTGATGGGTACTCTCTGGCTGCAGACACACCACAGGCAAAGCTCATCACGGAAGCTTCTTGGTGGCCGTCAAGCAGGAGAAGGGAGAGTTGGCACGGACGAGTGGCGAGAAGCCACAAGGCGAGGAGGAGGTGAGCTCCAGTGCATGTGTCCCTCCCTGCACAGGCCTGGGGAGTGGAGTGGAGTCTGCGTTGCCCAGCCTGGGGCTGTCTTTCCACTCACCCTTCAGCAGCCCAGGCAAGCCTCCAGCTGTGGCCATGGCCTGAGGAACAGCCCAGACCTTCTCTCAAGAGCTGGGAGGCCCAAGCGCGTCTGAAGGCTGCGCCGTGGCATCGTGCATTCTGATCCATGACGCATTGTCCCTTTCCCTTTGCTGGGTGCAAGCCTGTGAAGAAGAGGGGCTGGCCGAAGGGCAAGAAGAGGAAGAAGATCCTTCCCAATGGTCCTAAAGCCCCGGTGACAGGCTATGTGCGGTTCCTGAATGAGCGACGCGAGCAGATCCGCACGCAGCACCCTGACCTGCCCTTCCCAGAGATCACCAAGATGCTGGGGGCTGAGTGGAGCAAGCTGCAGCTTTCTGAGAAGCAGGTACTGGCCACCAGGAGAGGCACCCCAGGGCTGGGCAACACACTCTGGAGCCTGCACCCTTTGCTCACTACCTGGCTGCAGCTCTACAAGGGGAGCTCGTCCCAGTACTGGTGGAGCTGGTGAGCAGGAGCTGGGCCTAGAGTAGTGGGGAGGAGTCAGCAGCCCCCCAGGGAGCCCGGGGCCAGGCTGAGGACCCTCTGTGACCTTTGGACAGGGCCTTGAGCAACGTGGTCTAGCGGGAGGTGTTGCTGCCCATGGCAGGGGGATGGGAATGAGGGGATATTTAAGGTCTCTTCCAGCCCAAACTGTTCTGTGATTGTTATTCTATGACCGCAGCGGTACCTGGACGAAGCGGAGCGGGAGAAGCAGCAGTACATGAAGGAGCTGCGTGAATACCAGCAGTCAGAGGCTTACAAGATGTGCACAGAGAAGATCCAGGAAAAGAAGATCAAAAAAGGTGGGTTGTGTGAGCAGTGGCTGCCAGTGTTGCTGCCAGGACCCAGCCAAGAGCTGCCAGAGCCTCTCAAGGGGTGCTGGGCTGGCCCCTCCTTGAGCTCACCTCCTTCCTCCCTTCCAGAGGACACAGGCTCTACGGCTGTGAACACCCTGCTCAATGGGCACCTGCACAAGGTAAGGGCCTGGCAGGTCTACCTGTATGTGGAGAAACTGAGGCATGTGGCACTGCTGGGTTTGACTTGTGGGAACAGGGCTGACTGTGGGTTCGGGCAGAGGGAGCCTCCCAAGTTGTGCTTCGAAGTGCCAGCTTCCCGTTGGAGCAGCGCCTGGAGTGGCAGGAGGCAGAGCAGGCAGGACAACCCCTCTCGCTGTCCCGATGCCTCCTGCCTGCCCAGCCCCAAGAAGACGGGGTCCCTTTTGGTGGGCTCAGCCCTGCCTGATCTGTCCCCCTGCATCCCCCAGGTCAGCGAGTGCAGCGACACCTTCTCCACCTTCGACGTGCCCATCTTCACAGAGGAGTTCTTGGACCAGAACAAAGGTGAGGGACTAGGCCGTAGAGCAGAGGCTGCAGGGTCTTGCAGAGGAGACACACTGCGGCCAGGGCAGCCCAAGTTCTATGGGGCAGGACTAGGGCGGGCACCAGCTGCAGGGTCCTGACTCTCAAAGGTCCCTTGTGAGACTGGTGGGAGCCTGGGTGTTGGTGATGTTGAGCCTCTTGGAAGAGTCGTGACTGGAGAAGCGATTGGGTTTGGGATGAGGGAGAGAGTTGGAGAGGCTGCCCCTGCCGATGCCACGTGTTCCTGGCAGCCCGGGAGGCCGAGCTGCGGCGCCTGCGGAAGATGAACACGGAGTTCGAGGAGCAGAACGCCATCCTGCAGAAGCACACGGAGAGCATGAACTGTGCCAAGGAGAAGCTGGAGCAGGAGCTGGCCCAGGAAGAGAGGCAGACCCTGGCCTTGCAGCAGCAGCTCCAGTCTGTGCGGCAGGCGCTCACTGCGAGCTTTGCCTCCCTCCCCATCCCTGGTGAGTCTGGGGCAGCAGCAGAGACTAGTCTGCTGCTGGGACCTGGTAGCCACGCAGAAGGGACTCTGCGGCTGGTACAAGCAGGGGCAATGGAGGGGTGATAAATGATCATCTGCTGATGGGGTAGGGTCCTGGAGCACTTTGGGGAGCTCTCCTGGGAGCCCAGGGATGTGCCAGCTGTGTAATGGCTGGGAACTGGCCTCTGGGTCATGGGCAGAGCTTGCCCTCAAGATTAGCTCAAATCCCTTTTCTCCTGTGCTTGGGTCAGTGCAGGCTCTGTCCTGCTGCAGGAGATGGCATCTGGTGCTCAGGGGTCCCTTCCCCAGCCACCATCATGATGGGCAGGGCTGGATGGGGACCCGCTGGTCCTGCTAACTGGGCTGCTGCCTCATAGGCACTGGGGAAACCCCCACGCTGAGCACTCTGGATTTCTACATGGCCAAACTGCACAGTGCCATTGAGAGCAACCCGCTGCAGCATGAGAAGCTGGTGGTGCGCATCAAGGAGATCCTGTCCCGGATAGCCAGGTGAGCTGGGCGGAAGGTGCCCAAGGGTTCTCGTGTCCTGGCGAGCACTGGGACCACTGGGTCAGCCTGTGGCAGGAGCTGAGCAGGGAAGGTGCTCAGAGAGTGGCTCAGAGCTGCTCTGGGCAGTTGTGGGAGAGGAATACCAAACCACTGGAACTCAACCTCGCTCTCCTCCCTCCTCAGTGAACACTTGTGAAGAGGGCCAGTCTTTCCTGGAGCCTGAGGTCGGCCGGACCATGGCCCTGTCCCTTGGAGCTCACGGAAGGGACAGTCTTTGCTGGTGGTCCAGCTGCTTTCCCCCTCAACCCCCTGCACGTTGTTGGAGAAGTGGGCTGGTACACCCCCTCCCCCTGGCCAGCCCCCATGTAGCTGAGCCCCTGCAGCTGCACCATATCCAAAGACCTTGAGCTTCTGAGGACCAAGCTGAGAGAACCCATCCATTGTGGTGCTGGGCGAAGGGGTCGTCATGAGCATCACCCCCACATCCCCGTGAGCTCCCCAGCTCCTGCAGCTCCACCTCGCTAAGCCAGAGTTGCCCCAGCAGCTCAGGCAGCAGGTGAGGTGCCTGTGGCTTACCGGCCTCTTCCTTGGTGACCCAGGGGCTGCCGTTAAGTGGCCTGTGATGGAGAGAGGGCAGCCGGGTGCCATGGGAGCCCCTGGGGAGCTCTCAGCCTGCCATCCTGCAGGAGCGAGGTGGCCCGATTCTGCCCGCCCGCCTCATGCTTTATTTAATCCTCCTGTGGCTGCTTGCCTGTGGGTGCTTTCAGCCTCCTTCCCATGTCACCCTGCCCGTCACCTCTCCTTCCCCTACTCTGGGACCAGGCAAGGCAGCTCTTGCCCCTCTGCTGTGGTAAGGACAAAACCAATCCTCATGCCAGAGGTGGAGCTGGGCCTGACCCCCAACCCCTTCCACCCCATGGAGGGCACTCCGTGGGGCTTTTGACTCCTGCCCCACTGCCCAAGCCTGTCCTGAAGTGTGGGACCACCATAACAGTACCCGTGTCCTGGCTGTGCTCTGTGGGGCTCAGCTGTCCCCAGGGCTGCCTGTCACTAATCTCAGACTGTAATTAGAGAGTGTCTTATTTTCTTACTAGCACTACATTGATCTTGGCCCCAGGTTTAACTCGAGGGTGGTTTGTGACTGCTCATCTCGCCTGTGAGGTCTGTGCTCTTGTAGATATATCTCCTGGTGGCCACCTGGCTTGGCATATGGAGATGGGAGCGAATAAATGTGGGAGAAACAACCAGCCTGGGCTCTGTGTGTTCCTGCTCAGAGGTGACTTTGGGGCTGCTCCTGAGGGCTTTGGGATGTCTAGAAAGGGTGATGGTCCTGAGCTCAGCCCTGCTGCCCCCACCCCCAGCTGGGGAGGCTGTGCTGGGGCAGGCTCTGTGCTGGCTGCTCTCCCACCTCCAGCCTGGCCGGGGCCCTTCCTATGTGGCAAAGCTCACCTGATCGCAGGTGGCTCACCCGCACCACTGGATCAGGTTCCTGGGCACGGCGATCACCTTACAGCCGAGCCAGGAGCCAGCACCCATCTATAATTCAGCAGTGGTGGCAGCGAGATGCGGCGGGCAGGCAGGCGCAGCAGGCAGGCCCAGGAGGGCAGCCCCATGGAGAATGGGGTGGGGCAGGAGCCCGGGACCCCCGAGCTGCCCGCCGCTGAGGGCGGTCCAGCCCCACGACCCCCCCGTGCTCGCCCCAGGCTGGTGTTCCACACGCAGCTGGCCCATGGCAGCCCCACTGGGTGCATCGAGGGCTTCACCAACGTCAAGGAGCTCTACGCCAAAATCGCTGAGGTCTTCGGCATCTCGCCTACCGAGGTGAGGGGGCTGTGGCTGCCCGGGTGCAGGGAAGGGGCTTTGCACTCAGTGTGGGGGCGGGATGCCAACCCTGTGGCACCGTCTGTGGCCAGCCCTCTCGTGGGCCCGCAGCTGCTTGCGAACACGGCCTCTAAAGTGAGTGTTTTAATCCCAGGGCTGTCTCATCTCCTCTGGGCAGTGGCTGGTTGGCTCTGTGCCTCAGTTGCACCCCTGGCACAGGGGCAGGGAGATGGGGCTGCCTATTTCTCAGCTGATACCGGCTGCTGCAGAGCCTGGAGCCAAGGGAAGGGGTGGCACAATGCTGGGTCCCCGAGCAGGCTGGATGTCCCCTGACCCCTCTGCTTCAGCAGCACCCATGATTGGCTCCTACCTTGGCACCACCCATGCCCCTCACCCCTCCCTAACTGCACTGGGGCACCTTCAGCCCCTGCTGATGGGAATTCCTGGGGCAGATCCTCTTTTGCACGCTCAACACGCACAAAGTAGACATGCAGAAGCTGCTGGGGGGACAGATCGGCCTGGAGGACTTCATCTTCGCCCACGTCCGGGGGGAGACGAAGGAGGTGGAGGTGACCAAGACAGAAGATGCTCTTGGCCTCACCATCACGGACAACGGGGCCGGCTACGCTTTCATCAAGGTGACCCCCCCCCTATGGGGCTGCTCTAGGGTGACATGCCCTGCTGGCACCCCATCCCTGGGACTGTTTCTTCCCTGACTCTCCTCCCACATCAGTCCCCCAGCCAGGTCCACCCTGGCCCTGAGGATCTCCCCCACCATGGTGCAGTCTGGGGGGACCCTTCCTGCCTGACCCAGTTGCTAAAGGATACGGGACCACAGAGGTGGTTTTGTGCAGGGTGGGATGGGAGCCGTCTGTCCTTCCCCTGGTGCCACCTTGTCACTGCACATCCCCCATTCCCTTCTGCTGTCCCCAGAGAATCAAGGAGGGGAGCATCATCAACCGCATCCAGACAGTGTGCGTGGGCGACAGCATCGAGGCCATCAACGACCACACCATTGTGGGCTGCCGGCACTATGAGGTGGCCCGAATGCTGCGGGAACTGCCACGGGCTCAGCCTTTCACCCTCCGCCTGGTGCAGCCCAAAAAGGCCTTCGGTGAGTCGGGGGGTCCCCTTGCTCTTGCCCCGGGAACTTGGGAACCCCTGAGAGGAGCGTGGGGAGGCCAATTCCCTGTAGCCCTCCTGCCCTGCCGCTCCCTCCCCAGGGTGTCCCCTTGGTCTGGCAGCCTGTGTGCATCCCCACCCTACGCGTACTCCACAGCCCTGAGGCACCCAGACCTGGTGTCCTCACCCCTCCTCCTGCTCCCCACGGACCCCTCCTCCGTGTGCGCTGTCCTGGGCCCCTGTGAGCACCCTGTGACTGTGTGGACCCACCCTGCACCTGTGGGTGCCCCTTATGCTCAGTGTGCCCATGAGCACCTCCTCCTCACGCCGTGCCCGCCTTGGGCTACTGGGAGGTGTGTGGGATGGGGCTGGGTGAGGTGGGCAGCAGGGGCAGGAGGTGTCAGTCCTGCCTGGACCCTCACCCTGCCTTGTCCCCCCACCCCGGGTGCAGACATGATCGGGCAGAGGACACGGAGCAGCAAATCCACCAGCGAGGGCAGAGCGGTCAGCGGGAAAGAGACGCTGCGGCTGCGGGCGCAGGGCCCGGCCACGCTGGAGGAGGGGGTAAGACCCACCCAGAGACACCCCCCACTCCCCCACCACTGGGTCCCCAGACAGTGACACCGTCCCTGGAGTGGCATCCCCATGCCCTTGATGAACCAGGCACCTTCACCGGGGCAGTGCTAGGTGCCCATGTGTGCAGCACCCCTGGGCACAGCTTTGGTGTGGGGGGGGTGAGGTGGGGAGTATCCCTTCCCCCTTGGCACCTACCCGCTGGATTTCTCACCCCCTAGCCCAGCACCTTCGAGGAAGAAGCTGCTCGCCGAGTGGATGACCTGCTGGAGAGCTACATGGGCATCCGTGACAGCGACCTGGGTGAGCAGGCAGGGCAGGTGGGGGGTGCCCATCCCCGACCCCCACCCACTGCTCACCTTGCTTGTCCTGCTCCCCAGCCTCGACGATGGTGGAGGTGGCAAAAGAGAGCCCCGGCACGGCTCAGCTTGCCCAAGGCTTGGACTCGGTGCTGGGCGAGTTTGCCTTCCCCCAGGAATTCGTGGCTGAGGTGTGGGCGGCCGTCTGCCACCCCAAGAGGGAGCAGGAGTAGCTGGGGGAGTGCTGGTGCCCCTCACCCACAGCCCCTCCCTGCATCCTCACCCCACCTGGGGCCAATGGTGCCCGTGGGGATCCCCAGCCTGCCCGCTGCACCCAGCTGCATGCCCTGGGTTGGAGCAGGGGGCACAGGGCACCCAGCCCCACCGCCTCCCCAAGGACCCCCCTTGCACACCCCAAAATGTGTCAAGAAGTGGCCGTGGCTCATTAAAGCAGAGACTGGAGGAGAAGGGCTGTTGCTCTGTCTGGCAACGGGGTCCCCTTGGGTGTCCACCCCCAGGGGGCACAGAGGGTGACACAAGCTGTGTTTTATTTGGGGGGGGGAGGTGTGTGTGTCACTCGGATTGGGACAGAGAGGAGGAAGTAGCCTCGTGGCCCCTGCCCACCCTCCTCAGGTTCTGGGCTCAGGGCTGGGTGGGCAGAGCCCATGGGCACCAGTGATGGGGACAATTAATTAGCCAGGGGGAGGCGGTGGAGGGGGAGGGATGGCTTATCCCCCCGGCCCTCGGTGGCTGTCCTGGGGGGGGTGCATCTACTGCAGGACAGAGTCGGCCGTGAGCTTGCGACGCAGGGAGGGGTTAAGGACGGGGTAGAGGGAGAGGACAGAGGGCCGGGGCCGCAGGCTGGGGTAGACGCGCTGCAGCACTGCCCGTCGGAACAGGATGTAGACCCAGGGGTCCAGGATCTGGTTCCAGGTGACCATGCGGATGTAGATGAGCAGCATCTTCTGTGTCTCCGTGGGCAGCATCTGGACCTGGCCACCAGCTGGCAGCTGCTGCAGGACTGTCTGGACAATGAAGATCTGTGGCAGGGGGAAAGGGGCGAGGTGTCAGCAGGGGGATGTGTTGGGGTGGTCCACACAGAGGCCATAAGCTGCCCTGGGGTAGGGAGGATGATGTGGATTCAGGCTAGGCCTCGAGCCTCTTGGAGAGGGAGCCCAGATTGGTTTGGGGCACCTGCTACTGGGCAACATCCACGCTTGCCTGTGAGTGGTGGTGAGCCCCAGAGGCCATCACCCAGGCACCAACCTGAAGTTCAGGGTGGTGGGAAGGGATCACCAAGACCCAGGACCTCACCAGGAGGGCCATGCTGGGGGACATACACCAAAACCTGGGACCTCACCAAGAGGAGCATGAGGAGCAGCACACTTGAGACCCAGGTCCTCACCAGGAGGGGCATCCAGCAGATGGTGGCGATGATCATGATGCCCACGAGCTGCACCATCATCTCCACCTCACTGTCCCGGCGCCGCTGCACTGACTCCCGGTCGTGGTAGACGCGGCAGAGTGTCACCACGCTGATGGTGTTAAAGATGAAGGAGAGCAGCACGGAGAAGATGCCCAGCAGGGCAAAGAGCAGGCAAAAGACGACATCACCAGTGTCGGGCAGGAGGGTGAGGAAGCACCAGGAGCCAGGGTACTGCAGCGTGTACCGCCCCAGCCCCAGCACTGGCAGCAGCCCCAGCAGGCAGGAGAAGCCCCACACCAGCCCCACAACTGACCAAGCACGACGCTTGGAGATGCTGGTGGAGCGGGAGAAGGGGTGGTTGATGCCAAAGAACCTCTCACCAGCCATGGTGGCTCCCAGAAGCAGCGGACACTGCCCGAAGAAGACCATGGAGAAGCCGAGGAAGTTGCAGAGGTGGCAGCTGGGGTCCACCTCGGGCCAGGCAAACTTGATGAAGTGGTAGGGGATGATGACCGAGGCCGTCACCAGCAGCCCCATGAAGTCTGTGACCACCAGCCCGCAGAGGAAGACAAGGAAGGAGGAGCGGGCCTGGCTGGACAGCTTGCGGGAGGAGCTAAGCAAGACGCAGAGGGCAAAGAGGTTGGAGCAGAGGCCGATGAGGCCAAAGGCGGTGGAGAACCAGGGTGAGGCGATGCTGTTCTGAGTGTTGGTGTGGCCAGCACTGGCGTTGAACACCCCGAAGCACGTGTTCGACCGCCCAGCCACGCTGCCATTGGGGGATTCCATGTCAACCTCCCCTCCCCCAACTCCTTCTGGCGGCTTCAGACACCCTCCTGGCTTGGCTCCATGGCGTGTGATGCTGTCGGTGCGGGCACTGGTCCTGCCTCACTCTGCAGGGAAAGGAGAAGGGTTTAGGGCTGTTCCCCCATGGCCAAGCCCACCCATCACCCACTCTGAGTCTGCAAACCTGGGGCACCCCGGGGGCTGCGAGGGTGCAGCACAGCCAGACCACAGCACAGGCCGGGCTGCCACTGCTCTGAGGGAGGTGGCGGCAGATGGTGCAGAGCCCCAGCCCTTCAGCTGGCCGGGATTAACCGTCCCGGGCCGCCAGCCACGCGGGGCTGTGGCCATAAGGCTGCAATCCAGCACAGTGGGTGTCTGGAGAAGCGCGGCCCACGAGGCTCAACTTGGGCAGAGCTGGCTCTCTCTCACCCCAGGGAGGACACGGCCAGACAAGCCCAGGGACATCCGTCCTTCCCTGCGGCTGGTGGACATCCCTCTGAAGGATGGCGTGCAGCTGCACCCAGGCCTGATCCTGACACCTCCCCCCAAGTTCAACGGGAGAGACCCCCATTCCCACAGTACGGTGGGGAAACAGAGGCACGGGACGGGATGTCTGTACCTGGAGCTGTGTGCTGCACCCCTCTGTGCCGGCACTGCGGCCGACCCACAGCCATGAGACATGCAGCCAGCGTGCACGGGAGACATCCCCGCCGTCCCCCACCACTGGCCCCACTGCAGCTGGAGTGGAGAGTTCATCACTGGGATGTTGGCTGTGGCAGGGCACACGGGAGTGGCTTTCGTCACGAGCAGAGCAGTCACTGCCGCGCTGGCACACTGGGCACTGACCCAGAGCCCGGATGCACCTGGCATGCACCAGAGCAGCTGCCTCTGGGCTGCAAACGGGGCACTGTGGGATGGGGCAGAGACACGGCAGCAGTGCGCACTGGACACCCTGGGGACAAGACTCAGTGAACACCAGACCCCAGCCTGGTACCACACCCCTCCTGTCCTCCTGGGCTCCATTTCTCCAGCCTGAGGATGTCCTTGCCACCCTGTCTGCCCCATCCCTACGCTGCTGGCTGACGCAGTTCCCACAGTTCGCAGCACCTCGAGAGCTTTGGAACAGCCCCTGGGCCGCCCAGCAAAGCCCCTTTCCCGGCCTCTTCGCGGTCCTTTCCAGTGAACTCGTCCAGTGCAGCCCCCGCCCCGCTGCCGGTAAACTCTGCCCCCCGGGGGCAGCCCTGCCAGGGGGAGCCTGGGACGTGCCAACCCCGGACACCCAGCCCAGGGAACAGTCAGTCGGGGGGGATGGGGAAGAGGGGGCCCCACGTCACCACCACCCCCGTGGGGTCACCGCTGACACAGTTCCCAGCCTGGCGGCCTCCAGGGGATGCCCAGCTGTGTCCTGACCTCTGCAAAGACCCAGCTGTGGTACCCTCCTGTTTATGGATGTCCCAGCACCCAAGTCCCCCACTCGTGCACAGTGCCATTGCCACCTGCCCTCGGTCCCTGTCCCCAAGCCAAACCTCAAGCCAGCCCTGATGGGTGCCAATCCCCGAGGCTGGTCCTGCATCCAACCCAGCTCTACATCCCCACGTCCTGGGCGAGCTCTGTGCCATGCCCCACAGACTGGCACTCTCCACTCACCACCCCCTTTCCGGCCCCTTGTCAGAGGGCTGGAAGCTGCAACACACCCCCGAGGCGTGCGCAGATCCCACAGACTGTCCTGGGGCTGGGCTGGGGCCAGGCATTGCAACATCCTCCTCCAGGATCGCGTCCAGGCAGGCAGCGGGGCTGAGGGGGATGGCACACATCTGGCATGGCAGCACCCCCGTCCTTGCCCCCATCGCCAGCCACATCACAGGCCCCACGGCTGCCGGGGAGTGGGGAAGGGGCCAGGGGTGGCGGCAGGCGCAAGTTCCCATCCCTGTCCCCATTCCCCTCCTGGCGCGGGTGGCTGGCAGAGCGTGGCAGTGATTCACTGCCGCAGAGCGAGGATGGCTCCAGCTTTTTCCATGAGACAAGAGTGAAAACTCGCTGCTATTTGTTTTCTCCGCTCCCTGAGGGATGGCGGCAGCAGCCCCAAAGGCGTCGGGTCGCCCGGAGACCTGTGGTCAGGCCTTGGTGTGACAGTTCCAGGTCCCCAAGGAGCCACCACCCTTTCCCACGTCCTCTGGGATTCCCGTCCCTGGGAGGTGGCAACGCTCCCCCCCCACCTCCCTCCGCCCCCACCCCACAGCGATGTCATGTGGGTGCCACAGCTTGGATGTCCCTCTCTGTCTGTCCCTTGCCACACGCCCGCCCGCACCGCCAGAGTTCTCTCCCAACACAGGCCCGTAGTTCCTTCCCCCGTCTCTAACCCCTAGCCCAGGCTGCTCCCCGCGCTTTCTCCAGCGTAACTGGGAATTAGGAGCCTGCGGGGCCGTTCCTGCTCCCCCGTCACCCAGGGCCTCTCAGCCATAGGGTGCCCTCTGCTGTCGACTGGCTCAGGATACGACTCTTGATCCCAACAGCGTCTGGGGACATGGTGGGATGGGGGTATCTCCCCATGGTGGCACCATGGCCAGACAAGGAGGTACCAGCCCCAGCAGCCCCATCCCACACATGCAAAGCCCATCATTACTCACAGCCTCTCCCCTCGTGCTCCAGTGCAACCATGACCTGGACCCTCACCTGCTGCTCGCTGCTGGCTGGGCCTGGGACACCTGAGGCTCTGCCCTGGGACTGCCTGTGATGCTGGGATGGGCTCCCCACACAGAGCCGTCTCAGATGGTTGGCCTGGGACCATGCAGCACTTAGAGGGAATCAAATATTAAAGAGGGGCCATTTAGTGCCAGCACAGCTGGGAAGGAGCTGAACCCCCTGCACGCACCAGAGCAAACCAGAGGCACTTACAGGAAGGGGTTTGGGTGAGGGCAGGGAGCTCCTCACTCAGCATCTCTCCCCATCGCGGGCAGACACCACAGGAGGATGTGCACGGGGATGGTGGGTCCTGCAAAGTAGACCCTCAGACTGTTCCCCACGCACTTGGATTTGGAGTTATTGGATCTGGCAAAATGCTTTCCAGGGAGATCCCCCAGGAGGGAGGGTTTGACTGTGAAGGGTGAAGGGGTAGAATCCCAGCGGAGAGGAGCTGTCTCCAAAGTGGGCTGCTGGAGGCTGAGAGGCTCTGACAGCAGCAGGGTGGGGGGTGCTGGCGTGGGCGCTAATGGGGTTCTTGGCGCCACGTGAGCACATGGGTCGATGTGACGACAGAGATGCACTCTGGGCTGGCCGGCCTCCGCCAGCCATTGCTTCCTGATGTGGCCACATCTGAGGTTAGAGAGGAAAAGGCGAGAGGCTAATGGGGAGTGCAGGCAGCTGCTTGTTATCAGCACAAAGCCTGCCCCAGCCCACTGCTTCCCCTGGCAGAGCCAGGCATGGGGCTGGCAAGATCAGGCCAGAAGGGGGCTGGGAAGGGAGGTTTGCTGGACACTGGGGCACCACAAGCCTGCAAAGAGACCCTACCAGCCAGGCAGCAGCAACTCCCCACGCACTCCACGTGCTGCCTTGGCCTGGCCTCTGCCACCTGGGACATGAAGCTGGGCTGCAGGATGGCTGTGCAGAAGATGCTTGAGGGTGTTTGCATTTGTCGCGTGTGTGTCCAGTCCCTGCTCTTCACTTGCTGGACCTCTCCAGGGACAGCCCTGTCACACCTTGTCTAGGAAGGACAAGAACTTTCTCTGCAATGTCCCTTTTGTCTCTCCAGCCTGATGTCCTTTGTGGATGATCCCATCACCAACCGTCCTCCAGGCTGGGGCTCTCTGGCAGCACACCAGCTCAAGGCCATCAGCTGGGATGGGAAAGGCAACAGCCACATCATGGGGATGGGGACATGTCCTCACCATTGCTCCCAGGAGCCACAACCATCAAAGGCACCCACTGCTGACAGAGCTGGCTTGGCCTGGAGCAGGAGTATCCCTGGGACATCGAGGACATTCGTGGGAAGCAGTGCCACACTAGCGGGGATTGTCCCTGCTACACATGGTGGTTGTCCTCGTCTGTCCCTGCTGTGGCCCCTGGCAGAGGCCCCCAACCCGCTCGCCCTCTGGGGTGGCTGGGGCTCTGTTAGGACAGTCCCATCTCGTCCCACCCCGGTCCCCGGTGGCAGTGGGGGGG
>WEIS01094685.1:38154-60589 GCA_013389965.1 Todus mexicanus
GGGGGCAGGGGGGGGTGTCAGTCCTGCCGCCGCCATCGGTGGGGGACCCGCATGGGCACAGCTCGGCTGGGCCTCGTCCTCCAGCCTGGGGCAGGGCTGTCCCTGCTGTCCCCTGAGACTGGGCGTGGGGACGCAGCGGGTCCTGCACGGAGAGGGGCGGAGGGCAGAGGTGCCACCCAGTGCGAGCGGGTGTCCCCCGCAGCCCTGTCTGTCCCTATCCCCAGGGACAGGGCCGGACGCAGCATGGAAGTTGCCACCGCTCTCAGCTTAGGGGGTCTCTGTGCTGCCCAAGGCCCACCAGGGTGACACATCCCCAAGCACTGTCCTGCTGAGATGTGGGAGCCGCAGGAGGGGCTGTGACAGCCTCCGCTGCCAGCCTGCCCCTGGCACTGCCATCCAGACCTGCAGCACCGGGGGTGTCTGAGCCCCTGGGGGACACAGGGACATCCAGCACCCCACCAAGGCCAGCCAGGCCAAGTGGCGCTGAGGCCTGAGCAGGAGGTTTTTGTGTCGCTGTCCCGGCGTGGCTGGGCTGCAGCCCCTGTCCCTCAGTTCCTTGGTGTGGAGCAAAGTCTGTCACAGCAAAGACCCAGGAGGTGGGTGACAATTGGTTGAAGCTGGAACGTGGCTGGCACTGCCAGGGGAAGAGTGCCAGGAGCAGGACCTGGCTCAGCAGCCAGCTGCTGTGCCCGGATGCTGCTCTGGTGTGCTGATCCTCCTGCCGCCCTGATACGGGGTGCGGCTGCACTCACAGAGGATGTGGGTACGGGGGTGGCGAGGGCAGCTCTGCACCATCGTGTCATCCCTCTGGCGTGAGCCTGGCTGAGCTGCTGCTGTCTCTGAGGATGGAAAAGAGCTGTGCCTCCCAAACCCAGCCAGGGCTGTGCCACAGCACACCACGAGGCACCACGAATGTAACTGGTTCCCGCTGAAAGACAGGGGAGGTGCAGAGGAGAGCACTGGAAGCAGCCGGGGCTCGAAAGAACTGTACTGATCTTCAGCTGTATCTGTCCCCTGAGCCATCTGCCGCTGGTGTCTGGCTGCGGCGGTTCCCGTGATGGTCAGTGGCTCCATCCAGAGCTTGAAGTCAGGAGTGTGGGAAAAGGCATTGCCTGGGAGGGGACGTGAACCCTTGCCAGACTGGAAAGGCAGTGGGATGTTTTCACGGCTGTGGGAGGTGGGGCTTTGCCTGGCAGTTAAGCAGGGAGAGCACCCAGACACTGGCTTTGAGGTGTTTTTTCCCTGTTTCCTCCAAAACCATCCCTGTCTTGGCCTTCGTATGCGTCCCACGCTGAGCTTGGGCCCCAAAACCCCACTGCGCTGAGCAGACACTCCACGGCTTTAAATAACCCACAGGAAGGAAAGGCCAAGGGATGTGTCCCGGCCTGGGGATGTCCGGCAGGATGGGGAGGGGGCACCCGTGTGCAAGGCCAAGGGGGTTGGGGTCTTCTGGGGCAGGCTGAGCCCTGGCAGGCGTGGGTGGTTGTGGTATGCGCGGGAGCTTCCCAAACACAAGCTCCCACAGAGCTTGCAGGGCTGGATCCTGCACTGAGAGCTGCAGGATAGGGTGACCCTCCCGAGCTCCACTGTGTGGCAGCCCCACAGCCAGGGAGCCCTCACACAGCAGGGCTGGCTCTGCCCCACTGCTGGGGGACCTGGGCACCCCCTGAGCCCCTCCACCATGTGGCTGTACTGGGAGCAGGATGCAGCCAGGCCCGTGGGGAGGAAACAGCCCTGATGCAAGAGGTCACGGCCAAGACGGATATTTCCAGGCATTACTCATGCACCAGCATCCCCTCCCTGCCTTCAGCACAGAGTGGGAGCTGGTGGGGGCGAGGCGATCCCAGACGAGCACAGCTGTCCCTAGTAGCCATCACCCCTGCGTCCCAGCTCAGCCCTGATGTGCTCCCCAAGGCGCCCAAAATGTGCTGAGCACCACTCATGGCCCTCAGGGACGTCCACTTCAGCAAGGGGGGGTGTCTGGGAAGTGCAGTGAGAGCCACTTGGGCACTGGGACAAGTCATGGACACCAGATTTTCTCCTGTAAGAAGATATCCCATCTAATACCTATCTCCTCCTCACCAGACACCTCGCAAGCACTGAACCCCTTCATCCTGCAGCCAGGGTCGAAGGGGGTGGCAGTGCTCCCAGCCCAGGGACTGCCAAAGACACGGCTGGCTGGGAAGGCAACAGCTGCAGGGAGGTCTGCAGCACTGGGAGCCCTGCTCAGGGCTGCGCTCGTGGAGCAAAGAGCGCTGCGGCTCCAGCTGGGGGAGTGTCTGGGCTGGCACCTTGTGATGGTAGCGTGTGGGGCTGGGAAGGGGCCAGCGTGGGCAAGGGGAACATCTGCGGCTGGAACAGGGCTGGCAGCATGTGGGGAAGGAATGACAGACCCCAGAGACATGGGGATGAGGACACCCCCCAAGCACTACCCAATCCCTAGAGAGCAGGGGAGCTCCCAGCGCAGTCCCAGTGTGGTAATGGTTGGTGAGGATGTGCTGGAGAGCCGCACGGTACCGAGCAGCGTGAGAGGCCTATGCACAGGATCACACAGCTTAAACAACCCCTATTTATTTGTACCGAAGTCTCAGGGTCCCTCAGGATAAAGCAAGGACAGGGAAAACCCTCGGGAAAACGCCCCGTGCTGGGCCAGGCCTTGGGGACACTGGTAGGACAACGGCTACTGCTGAGACAGGGAATGACATGCCCCTGCCCACCCCCTGTGCCAGTAGTCCGGAGGGTAGTTGAACAGCCCCTCATCTGCGGTAACGGTAACGCTTGAAGTGGAACCAGAGCTGGAAGATCCCGTTGGCAAACTGGCAGCGGAAGCCGTGGCGGTGGGAATACTCCCACTCACGGTTGACAATCTTGAAGGCTATGTCCTCGTAGGGTGGCCCGGCGTGGAACCGCAAGATAGCGAAGTCCTTGTTGTCCTGGCAGGCCTCCAGGAAGTACTCGGGCGTTGAGCGCTTGTCGATGAGGTCAGGGTAGAAGATGTTGAACTTGTAGCCCTGCACGATCTTGGGCGGAGGGTTGTCAAAGTCATAATGGGTTTGGTTGTACTTGTTCCACTCGAAGCCTGTGTGCACACGGTTGAAGAAGCGGGGCTTTCGGGGGCGGTACTTGTCAGCCCAGAGATAGGCCTTGCCTGTGAGGGGCATTTCCACGCTGAACTGTGCCTCGTCCGCGCCCATGCCCTCCTTGGCCTTACGGAAGAAGATGTCGTCGGCACTCTCGGTGGCATCACCTGTTGGGAGGGAGGAGAGGTGACACCTGGTTCTGCAGTGCCAGCCAACCTGGGACTCTGATCCCTGGCACGCAGAGGGAAGGAGCAGCAGATGCTGGGCAGGGGACGTGGAGCTGGACACAGAGATGCAAATGCTGCCCTGGGGGCTCTGAGTGGGCACAGGTCCAAGTTGTGCTGGAAAACTTCTCCACAATGTTCTTCCCACTCATCCACAGCCCAAACAGCTTGCTGGTGCAGCTGGGAGTGGGGAAGAACCCCACGTGGGTATCCACGGGGAACAGCAGGAGTCTGAGCACCACTGCCCTGCTTTTGTCCAGGCCACAGCACCCCTGGCTGTCTGGGTGCATTCCCTGGCCAGACCAGCTCTGGACGTGGGCTCCACATTTAGCTCTTACCCTTTTCCAAGGCCAAGAGTCCCACTCCAGCCCCACACCCTGCAGAACATGCACTCTCCCTGCCGGCCAGGCTGCGAGGCCGGTGGGTGCAAAGCCTGCCCATCGGTCTCCTACCTGTGACCTGGAGCTGCTGGCGCAGGAGCAGCAGCCGATGGGCATCTTCCTCAGCCTCCAGCACGTGGGCATCGAAGGGCAGCTCGTTGGTGCCCAGCAGTCGGGGGCTGTACTTCCCCGCATCGTAGTCGTCCAGGCTCTGCTGGATCAGATCCTCCTCCATCAGCACGGCTTCCCCCTCTGCCTCTCCTTTGGCCTCTGTATCCTGCTCAGCTTCTGGCTCTGAGGACGGCCCTGGCTGTACAACAATGCTCTCCTCTGGATCCAGCCTGTGTGGGAGAGAGAAGGGAGAACTGGGATGGGGATGGTACTCTTGTTCTCTGCTCACCTGAGGTCTCTCTGTAGAAGGGCAGGCGTGCAAGGCCATGTTTCCTATGCCGGGTGTCCCATGGGAGGGGCACAGGTGGCTGCGCTCCCCGAGGAAAGGGCTGCGTACCTGTCGCTGGGGGAGGCCGGTTCACGCTTGATGATGGGGAAGAGTGGTTCGCTCTCCACACCCTGCTCCTGCTTCAGCTTGTACAGCTTCTGGCGCAGCACATCCTGGTGCCGCTCCCGCAGCCTGCGAAGGGGAGATGAGTCGTCAGTTCCCACCCAGCAGAACCACTGCATGTCCACACTGCCCAGTGCTGTGACACTCAGCTTATCAGCGAGAATACGCTGGGTCTTGAATGATTTTGGGCTGAATAATCCTCCAGTTTGGTTTCCTCTTGAAGAGCCCAATGTTAACATCACTGCTGGAAGAGGAACTGAGTGCCCAGCCCTTGTCCCCTCTTGGGAGAACCAACCCTCTCAGGAAAGGTATCAAACTCCGCCAACAACAACTTTAGGTTTGTGCCTCCCCACCCTGCTTACAGTGGGGTCCACATCGCCCCTTTCCCCAGCTCTGACCAGGGGACAGTCCTCGCTCTCACCTAGCCCGAGCCATGTAAGCCTTCAGCTGCTGCAGCAGGCTCTCCCAGTACCCGATGTCAAGGTTGGGTCCTCCTGCACGGATCTTGCTCTCAATGCCCTGGTACAGCACTTGCAGCTGGTTGTACGTCTTCCCCTTGAACACAGACTGCACGTCTGAGCTGACGGAGGCGTTGACGCCGTCCCGACGCTCCCCTGAGCAGACAGGCAAAGGTGGTCAGTCAGTCCTCGAGTTCTCAGCCTGCCTTCACCCAGGCCCCCCCAGCAGGGGATGGCTGCCAGATCCACAGCCTCCATCCAGCAGGTCCCAGAGAAGCCCTTGGAGTCTGAGCACATGCAGCAGCCCCTATGCCCTCTGCTTTACCTACTGCTCAGACTCCCCTTGGCACCCATAGCAGGCTCTGCCCTCCCGCTTACCTGGTCCTCCTTTCCCAGAGGCCTCCAGTTTGCGGAGCTTGGCTATCTCATCCTCCGTGATGATGGTCATGTCCCTCCAGAAGTCCACGTTCTTCCCTTGCTCCAGCTCCATGTAAACCTGCACACGGGAGACAAGCAGGACATCAGGCACCTGCTCCACACCATGGGCAAGGAAGCAGAACTGAGGGAGGGGAAGCCTTGAGCTGCTGCCCCCTCCATCAGCACTGGGACAGGGGCAGCAGAGCTGACACCTGGATGTCCTCCACCAGATCTTCCATGTCAGAGACAGTCAGGCCATTCAGGAAGGTGTAGGGCTCATGCATCTCCACGGCCAGGTCATCATCCTCTGCGCTGATGTACTTGGCCAGAAGATCAATGGGTTTCGCCCTCCCATCCCGAATTCGGATCTTAGATCTGGGCGAGAGAAGAGTGGCAGTGAGCGGTGTCTGTCACTTCTGGCAGGCCCGGTTTCAGGACGCTGCACACCTACCGCAGCTTGGCCTGCTGCAGGTGGAAGTTGTCCTCCTGCTCCTCCCAGGTTTTGAAGTGCTCTGCCTCTTTCTCCCGCTGCAGCATCTCCAGCTCCTGCTCTCGCATCGCCTTCTCCCGCTCTCGCTCCAGGCGCAGCTGCTTCACCTGTCCGGGGTGAAGGGAGAGGGGAGGCCATGGTGGATGGCGTATCCACACAGGACACTCATTGGAGTGTGCAGCCGTAACCCTGCTCACTGAGCTGCCTTGGCTCCAGCAACGGGCCCGAGGCTCCAGGGAGCTAGGAGTCATGTGGAAGGAGACCCAGCATGGACAAGTGGGGCTGGGCTGCCCGCTGCCAGCCCTGTGGAGGACGGGACACAGGCACAACCGAGTGCCTCAGTGCTGTGACCTGGCACTTGTCCTCCTCAGAACCTCCTGAGCTGAAGTCAACCCAAAGGGAAGGGTCTTCTCAACCTGGAATGGCAAAAGTCCCTATGGCCCTCCCAATCCTACATCCTACAACCTATGGGCACCCCAGTAAGAACAAGGGGCCTTCCAGGTGAACGACTGGGAGAACTGGGCTGTGCACAGGGTTCCCTATCAGATGGTGGGAGGGAGGGGACATCTGATCCCACCTTCTGCAGCTCCAGGCGATTATCCTCCTGGATTCGCTTATTCCTCTCCTTCAAGTCCTTCTCATCCAGGTGGCTGATCCCTTTTTTTTCCAGTGCCTGAAATAGAGTGGCCAAGGGAAGCTGTAAAACCCAGTGACCTCTACAGCCCCTCACCAGCCAGCAAATGTCACCACATCCACCTGTTTCTGCTGCTGCAGCAAGCTCTATCCTGTTGAAAGCCCCCAGATCCCCTTAAATCCTACTCCTGAAGCACCTCAGTGAAACCCAGGCTCAGCCCAGGGAGACCAACCGACCTGGCAAGCACTAACATACCAGTAAAAACTGCCCAGCACCCAGCTAGCAGCTCCCAGCAGGTTTGAGCGTCTCTCCTGCATCCTGACCCACCTCATCATCTCACACCCCTGGCTACAGACCTTGGTCTTCAGCAAAAAGGGGATAAAACCCTACAGAGCTTTTCATAACCACCCAGCAGCTGTGCTTGATGCGTGCTTTGCTCTCACATGGCTGCTTTTAGTGTTACAGAGGTTTCCACCTCAAGCAAAAATACACCCCCAGTGCCCCCCCTGCTCCTCTGTCCTGCTCTGTGGTGGCCACGATCTCCTTCGAGCAGCCTCCTACAACATGTGGGTGTGGAGGCGAGCTCACCTTGCTCCAGATGAAAGTGCCCAGCAGGTTGTTGTCCCCGAAGGGATTGTCGGTGTTGGTGTAACCCATGTACTCCTCTCCCCACCCCATCTTCTCCCGCTTCTTTCTCTCCTTGGCCTCCTTCTTGGCCAGCCGGCGAGCCCGTTTCTCCTCAGGCGTCTCCAAAGCTTTCATGAGCGCAGCCTGCTTCTTCTTCTCCTCCTTCAGCCTCAAACGCTCCTGGAGGCTCAGCTGCTGCCCTGCCTCCTCCCTGCCTCGGGAGCGTGGCGGGGAGGGGGAGCTGACCGAGGACACCGAAGACTTGGAGCCATCTCTCCTCCTTCGCTGCTCCCTGCTCCGGGCTCTCCTCTTGTCTCGGTCACGCTCTGAGCTCGAGCTGAGGGAGCGACGCTGGGACCGCGAGCAGTGTCGCTTCTGACTTTTATGGTGCTGGTCCCTGCTTTTGCTTTTCTTCTTCCATTTCTGTCTCTCGTCGCTGGAGTAGGAGCTGGAGGGGGGGAAAGGTCAGGTGTCAGCGGGGAGCTGGTTACTGCCCCGTGTCTGTGGGTGCTCGAGTGCAGAGCCTTTCCCTGCTGCTGCTAGGGCCAGAGCCGACCCGGGCCCGGCCAGAGCCACCGGCAGCGCCCGGAGAGCTCGATCGCGCTTTCACGGGGGTACCCGTTCCCCTGCACCTCCCGTCCCCCGCAGAACGGGGCGGGCCGGTTTTGGGGCACGAACAGCGGCTGTTCATCAGCCCGGGCCTGTCTCGGCCTCCCTCGGTCCCTGCCCGCGCCTGCAGCTGCTCCGGGCCCGGGCAGAGGAGCCCAGCTGGGCCCGCCCGAGCCCCCGGCCGCCCCCGGGCCCCGGCGCACTGGGCCCCGGCCGNGCAGCCCCGTGGCGAGGCCCCGGCGGAGGCAGCCCCGGGCCCGGATCGCGGCGGCCCCGCCCCGAACCCCTTTTCTCTCCCTTTGTGCCCCAAAGCGGGGCCCGGCCCGGCGGCGAGCGCAGCAGAGACGAGGCGGAGGCGGCCGTAGTGAGCGCAGCACAGACCACAGGACGCTTTATCAGAGCCGAGGACGGACAGCATCATTTACAGTTCTCTGGAAAAAGGGCTCCCCGAAGCGGGAAGGGAAAATAACCAAACGCTCCAAACAACCCCGACGAAGGAAGCGAGTCCTCGTGGTGTCAGCCTCCCCGCGAAGAGAGACGTGACAGCACCTACGGGCTGGCCTCACCCTCGGGCCACCGGTGCCCCGCACCCCACTGCACACATACATTCGTTCCATGGTGCGCGCACAGAGCGGACACGGAAAATCAGTGGGCATCTGAACGTGCTTGGGTCTACTGAGACACCAGACGCGGGCTGGTTCGGCTGAGCCAGAGCTTTTGCCAAGTCCGTCTTGGAAAGAGCTGGAGCACGATGGTGGCTGGCAAGGAGAGGGGCTGGGCCGTGCTCTGGGGGCCTGGCAAGAGCCCAGAGTGGCGGAGCCCACGCAGACGCTATTGTGCGTGTGCCAGGACCTGCGACTGCTCCAGCTTCACTAAAACATCCCCCAAAATGCAGGTTGGGCACATGTAGCCCCTCTGCTCCCTGCAGAGCATTCAGGGCTCTCTACACCAGCTCCTCAGTTCACCCTGGGCCTCTGCTCTACATGTGCCTGTGGCGGGCAGAGCCTCTACAAGAGCTTAATGGCAAGCAGAGCGAGAGATGCCAATTTTCTCTTGCCAAATCCCCACCTGGCAGGCGGTAGCCACCTGCAGCTTGGCAAGAGCCCAAGCTGAAAGCTGAGCAGCAGCCTCAGAACCAGGTGATTCTCAGAGCACATCTCCCAGGGCTGAGGATCCCGGCTGGGATGATGGAGATGAAGGAGAGCGCTGACACAGAGAGCTACATGGGAACTGGCCGCTTCGCAAGGCTGCTCTTCTCAGATTTTGGAGAGTAAAAGGAACACGGTGCCTCCTTCTAAGGATGGAGACAGTGGGCAGTTACACCAGGCACAGCACCTGGCAGCGGGCAGCTGGGTCACTGCAGAAAGTCCTGCCAGAGCAAGTACAGCCAACTGCTGTCCCAGATGAGCTGAAATACAGCTGGAGGGACATTCAGACGAAGGATGGGTGATGGTTCTCTTTCCTGTGGTCAAGATCTGGTCCTGCCCTCTAGCTCCATGCGTCCTGCAATGGCCACATTGACAGCGCTCGGGAAATGCTCGAGCTCCCTGTCGCTCTCATGCTGCAGTGCAGACAGGGGGGCTAAGAGCAAGCTTTAAACTCCAAGGTCCTTCCTTTCAGCCTACAGGGGAAACAGAGGCCAAGCAGTTCTCCAGCACTGAGCTGGCTGGACAGCAGGTGACACACAGCAAAGAGCCTGGGAAGGGGCAGTTTCCATTTCAGACCAGCATCTCCCCAAAGGTTCCTCCTGTACCCTCACATTGACAAAGTTGCTCCAAGCCCGTTGCATGTCCTCTCACAGGACCAACCCTCTGTGGCCAGACCTGCTCACTCCAAGAGGTTCAATGTTACAGAACTTCACAACGATTGTCCCAAAAAGCCTGAATGCTTGAGGAAAGACAATGCTTGGAATGGACATGCTGCAAAAAGTCTGGGTTTCCCCACATCTCTCAAGACCAAGTGCAGCTCCAGCTCACAAAGTCCCTTCTCAAGACACTCCATGAAGGTGGGGTTCAGCTGTTTCCTGCATAGAGGCCAGACAGCTTTGGAGACCCCCCAAATGAGGGGAAGGAATAAAGTCTCCATCAACGATGCTTAAACCATCTTAAACGAGATGCTTGGTTTCAGTGGGCTGGAAAGTCCCGAGGAGGCTAAACCCACCAGCCCACAAAAAAGGGCAACTGGGCTTTGGGCAGACAGCCCAAGCCAACCTCCCAGGGCAGCACAAGAGCAACAGCTGAAGATGCAGAAAGGCCGTGGCTCCCTCTGGCCCAAGCACGGTATCATGCTTCCGGAGGGGAAAAAAAAAAGGATAAATTGTCATCATTTTGAAGGTTCCTGCTCTCAGCCCAGGGGCAGGTTAGGCTGTAGGTGTTGCACTCCTCCTGTCTGCCCACCACCAAGCTGCTGACCCCCTGGGCCTGCCCATGCAGCCGAGGCAGGGCTGGCACAAGCAGTGGGGGCGGGTTAAGAGCTGCTTCCCAGCCTATGGATGGCCAAGGCTGTCATGGGGCAACACCACAAGCTGTCTGAACGACCTGCCAAGTAGCAACTGAAAGGGGAAAGTTTCTTGAAAGACTTTTGATAGATTATTTGGTAAATACAGGAATACATCTAACAGCAGTAGGTTGCAAAATCCCCAGCCCAGGTTCTTGAGCAGCACACTGCACAGCCTTCAGCAGCCGCAGGCAAGGGAGTAGAGTCTGGGTCCCGTACTTCTAGGCAAGAAAATGTCAATTCATGACAATCTTCACCAACTTCAACATAGCACAGCAGGCAAGAGCTTCCCACCAGCCCAGTTACCTTCTGGGACCTGAATCAACCCATCCTGAGTGCTGCTGTGAAGACAACTGGGGGCACTGAGCCCCGAGAGAAGGGTCCTGCTTCCCTGCTGCTCTACAAGGAATCCCAAGAACAGTGTGAAGATTGCGGTGAGACTAAATAGTGAGATTTTGACCCTCTTCCTCAAGTGAGGCTCATAAAGCACGAGTAAGACCTGTCTCCCTCTGGTCTAAAGGATTTCCTTCCTTCTCTCTGGGAGATGCAGATGGGATTGCTAGAGTTCAAGACAATTCTATGGTGTGTGTTCTGTTGACATACGGATAAACCTAATCTGAACACTACCCAGTGACACCAAATCCTCTTGCCTAAAGCCTGCAGCTCTCTAAAAGCAAACTCAGACATCTGAAGCAGCAATTTCCAGGAGCAGATGTTACCACAGGCAACATCCCAGTCACCCAGCTTTTCGTCCAACAGAGTCCATGAGTGAACCCAACACCACCTGGCACAATCTGGTGGCAGAGCCAGGCTTCTGTTTCTGCCTCCAGCGTGTGTGGATGTGCACGCGCTTCCCGGGCTGCCCTGAGGTACGGAGACGTGTGAACCCCAATGTTTGTCACCTCCGAGTACTGGGTGGCTGGATACACCCACGAGCGTGCGAGATGCTAAGTGGCTCTGCAGTGTCTGAACAAGCCACGCCTGGGACAGTTGCACAGTTCTCATCTGTCTGTGCCCGTGTGTCTGGAGTGGGCAGCTCTGCGGCAGCCGGCGAGACGCGTGGACTCCAAGCACAGAGGGATGGGGTGACGCAGCAACACAGCACGTGCCAAGGCAGAACCCATCGCGACATCCAGAGGAGAGCCCAGGTGATCGTGTTGCTGTTGCCAGGAGTTTTTCGTTTTCCCCACACAGTGTTACAGACGAAGAGAAGTCACTATCGAATTTTGAATCCAAGTAAATTGGCATGGCTGCTTGGGACTAGCGTGACATGGGAGTGATTCTACTCGATGGCCTTTAATACACTGCATTTACATAGCACCTTTCATCCCAGGGTAAGTGCTTTAATGGAAGTGGGGACTGCACACCCATTAGCACAGGGGAAACCGAGGCACAGAGTGGTTAAGTGACTTGCCTTGGGTCACTTGGCAAAACCGTGGCAGAGTCTGGACAGCCTTAAACCTCCTGACTCCATCCATTGGTTAGACCACGCTGCTGCCTCAAATGAAGCCACTCTGGTCCCTGCCCTCCCCAGCAACGTACTCTTACCAGTTCTCCAGTGAGGTCTCACGCTCCTTTCTGATGCGCAAATACATAACAACGACAACAAAAAAAAAAGAAAAAAAAAAAGTGCAGTAAACTAAATGTTTAAAAAAGCACGTTTGTGCTGTCTCTGTGCAAAGATAAAAGAAATAAATAGATGATTAAAAAATCAAAAAGGTTCACAGTATCACACATGGATAGGTAGCTATGGTAGTGCACATCTGGAAAACACTGTGTTACTACCCAGGATTCTCTACCCCCAGCTGGGTGTCTCTGGTGGGGGCTGCGGGTGAGTGGGTGGTTTCTTTGCTGCCCACGTCTGGGAGAAGTAGAAATACACGGTTATAGTTTTGCTTCATTCTGAAATGCAGTGCCTGGGATCCTGCAGTGCAGCGATACTGGTGTCAGCAAGCTCTTCCCCATCCCACTGGAACGGCTGCATCAACAAAAGGGGAACACATCGACCTGCAGAGTGAATCGCTGCTCTCTGGGGCTTCTGTGTCTGCATAGAGATTACTGCAAGAGGCAGAGAACAGAGTCAGCACAGGTATCTGCCCCGCATCCTGGCTGGTCTGAGCCCAGCCCACTCCCCAGACTCAAAACAAGCGTGAAGAGAGCAGGCGGGTTGCTTCACATCCGCCAGTCACGACACCGCTACTGGAGTTCATCTCCTCGAGGCTTTCACTGCACCAAACCATTCGGAACAAGCCACAACCCTTGCTGAGCAGAGCGGGTCCATGCCAGCACGGGAGGTCTCACCTGCTGCCACAGAGCTTATCTGAAGTGCAGCAGGGCTCTGCCACAGCCATGCAAGAGCCCCACGTTGTGCAAAGGCTGCAGTGGCTCCCTCTGCAAGCTGACATTGCCGAGGAAGAGCAAGCTCCGACCTCAACCCACCGGGCACCCGGCACAAGTTTCTGGTACACTTACTGTATCGCTCTCCTCATCGGAGACAGAGTGGAGCTGAGCACTATAGTGGAGCGGGGAGTAAACCCAACTCCTCTCGTCTGTCGGCTGCCAGAGTGGCCAGAGACGGCGGGGAGAATGCAAGGAGAGCAGCAGCAGAGCAGGGAGCAAAGGAGAGAAGAGGAAAAAATAAAAGGAGAAAATAAAAAGAGTAGGAAACAATACAGTAAGAACAGCTTGTTCACCTGGAGGGAGAGAACTGAGCTCAGATCTCAGCTGAAGAGCTTTCCTTGTCCTCAGTACGTACCTGCTCCTCACCAGCTGGGACACAGGACAGCCCGTCAGCAGCTGACATGGGACCCTGCTCCAGCAGTGGGGATAGTACAACCTCTCCTCTTGCAGGGACAGATTTTTAGAGCTTTTTGAGATGTCACGGAAACCTCAACTCCCTGCCCTGGCTCCAGAGAAACTGAGATGTGGGAAGTGACTGACCGAAGGGCAGTGACAGAGCTCTCTGTTCCTGCTACCCACTCTCCGCTCTCAGCCTCCTGTTTCCTGAGCCCCGTGCATGCTACAAGGTGGCATCTCTGGTGTCCAGGAGGGCTTTTAGAGTGAAACCTCCTCTGGTTTGCTGTACCTTTTCCCTTCCCTGCAGGCCAAGCAAGGCAGCAGATGGGTGGGTTAGACTGTGGTGGATGGTAGCCACAAAAAGGAAGCAGTTATCACAGAGAGTCTTGGCGACAGGACGGTGATGGGAAGTACAGCGAAGGTGGCGAAATACAACAGGTTCTTGGAAAGAATGGGTGGGACAGGGATGTGTGCTGAGGGAGCCGGTTATCACAGTACTGGGCACCAGTGGGATGTTTCTGCTGCCGACACAGCACAGAGAGGCTCAGGTGGATTCAAGGACTGTCTGCTTCCAGTGTTCCCAAGGGGACCCACTTCCACTGCAAACAGGCAATTTGGGCTCCAGAGGTGCTCAAAGAGAGAGGAAACTCCCCCTTTGACTCAGCCTGGGGTTTGCAAAGGAAGAGAAAGGGAACCGGGTACTTGGAAGAAGCCTGAGGGGGGGGTTCCCACCCCTGGAACCAAGTGTAACAGTCTACGAGGTACAAGAAACTACAAGAAGTCAGAGGAGCTTTGAAGCACTGGGCTCCACATGCTGAACCCCACCAATAATTGCAGCTACATAAGCAAAGACCACTGGGAGGAAGGAGAAACCCTCCTCGCCTGGAGCAACTTTAGGGCTCTGCTAGAGGCACGGGAAAGCTCCACACTGTCTAAGGTCTGCCCCACATCCTGTTTTTCATCCATCCTGACTGAACCACATGCTCCAGCCAGCCTCTTTCAGAGCCTTTTAGGAGCTCAGACACATGCAGGGAACTGCAAACACAGCGGGGAGATAAAGGAGCATCCGGAGCTTGGTATTAACCCTACTGGTGCTGGGACAGCCAAACCCAGCCAAGGAAGGAACTGCCAGGAGGGATTGCCTGTTTGCTCCCATTGGTGCCACACTTTCCTCATGCCATCAGCCAAGGCCAAGAGCATGTTACTGCCCCTGCATCCCCATGCACCCTGCCTGATGTCCTCTCCACTGCTCTCCTGCTCGGTACCAAAAAGGCAGGCACTAGGAAGGCTGTGCCAGACAAATGCTCGTGCCAAGGTTCTGACAGCACTCCTGTTACCCTCTGAGGACATGAGCTCTCCCAGAGCCTGAAAAATAGCAAAATTGAGAGTAGTGTGACCTCTGGATTCAGCCCCTAAATGCTCAACTGCCTCCCTGCATCCTTCAGAAAGGAAAGGAAACCCCTCACTGCTCATAAAAAACCTGCAGTGAGGAGGAAGCACGTCGGTGATGTTGGGAAGGGCTGGAGAGCAGAAAACATCAGCTCCTAACTCATTTAGATTTCTGAGCTGCTCACCATCCCAGCCACCAGAAAGACAAACAGACAGCCTAAAAGGTTCTATTTGTAGGTAGATTTTTTTAGCAGCTTCAAAATATCTTCATGGTCTCTTTGGAAACCCATCTGGCTCCCTTGGGGAAGTGCCAGTCCCTTGGGGGAGCCAAGGTCTACATAACCTACAAAAGCTCAGGGGCCTCTCTAGCCAGGTCTGGTGCTTGCAGGTTTGCCGGAGGGCTGGGTGACGCTGCAGCTCATCCCAGGCAGGAGCTGTGTCACCAGCCTGCAGAAAAGCAGGCACAGCATGTGTTCCTGCAAGATCCTACAGGGAGATCCATCTGTGTGATTCCAATAGGCTTCCCCAGTTTCTGCTGGGCTGGTTTCTAATGGTCACACAATAGAGCCACAACATCCAAGGGCAATGGAGAGCTGGCCCCAGTGTTTCAAAGCTGCAGCTCTGCTCCCCTACAAGCTACCACATTCACTTACAATCCCAGACGAACGCGAGGTGGTTCGGAGTCTGCGCTGGCGGGGAGAGTAAATCCAGTACCTCCCATCTGTGAACTGGATGGCCCCAGGGCAAGTGAAGTGAGAAAAGAAACAGAGGAAAAAAGGATGATATAAAAGAGAGGATGAAAGAGAAAGCAAAAAAACAAGGGGTTGGGCAACTCCAGGCCCGACTGGATCAGTGGGCAGGAAAGCCGTGCATGGGAAAAGCAGCGCCCATGCCCTGCCACAGTCTCTGCAATTTTATGCCCCTGGGGGTGAACAGGAGGATAAAGCACTCTCCTTTCAGGAACAGACTTCCAAAGATCAAATCACAGTCCCCTGGGACTTGGCAAATCGCCCTCTGCACACAGCATCCCTTCACCCACCACTACCTCTGAAGCACTCCGGCCAGAGTGGCTGTGGTCCGAGCCCTGCTGCACGCTGGTTTTTCAAGAAGAGCACCTGTGAGAATCCAGATCAGCTTTTCCCTTCATCTCAGCAGTGACAGACACTCCACAGCACACAACACACATTTAATGCAAAACTCAATGACTTAGATGAGGTATGAAATGCTGATGAGCAGTTGGTCATGCTCTCTGTGAGCACACACTGCACGCAGATGGCTTCCTCCGGCTAGCAAGGTGCGCCCCAAAGTTGGGAGGAGCCCATATGCCCGGGGACAGGGAGAAAGAGGAGCTGACCCTTACTAGAAGACACTTGCCAGTGGAGCCGGCAGTATCTGCAGGCAGCTTGCATGCAGCTGCCATCCATCGGCAAAGGAAGAGCAGCCGGTGTTAGAGGGAGCTATTTGCCTTTTGAACAGCATGCACAAAACCCCACACAGACAAGCTTTGAAAATGGAGCTAAATTCTTACACAGCTCCCATGAGCCTCGGAATGACTTGGCAACGAGTGAGCAGCTCTGCAGCAGAGTCACACAAGCACAGGGAAAGGCAAACGTTGCCATTTTTAGGTTAGCCTGAAGGAGCTCAGCACAAGGGCTCGGCTCCTCTCCAGTGCCATGCCAGGCAGCAAGGAGTCAGAGCAAGGCGGAACTTCTCATTCTTTTACTGAGAGGGCTCCGGTGCCCAGGCATGGGGGGAAAGCTCTCGTGGGTCAGACCCTCAGCTCTGCTCTGGGAATCCACAGGGCAGGTACATGTTGATAAGAACTCTTCTCTTTTCTGCATGAGCTGCTCAGACATTGTGAAAGCTGTCCGAGGAAACACAGTACCAGGCTCCACGGCACTCAAGGGCAACCACCTCACTTACTCCCTGTCTCGGCACTAGATTTCCACTGCATCACCTAATGGCTTTGCCTGCAGGGAAAGGAAAAGCCAGAGTTCACCAGAGCCCAAGGTCAGCCTCACTGCAACCACCTGCCTTCTGGCTCTGCGCCACAGCAGCACATTTGTGTCCAGGAAAGCAGCCAGGCTCTCTGGCTGAGGAAGGAAGGACCTCTCACAGCTGCACCTACATTCACGTTGGCTTGTCCTGGGAGTGAACACGCTGCCCTAGATAAGCCCTTCAGCGCTTGTGCTTGGGAGTAGAGCAGCACACCTACAGCTACACTCACAGCAGCAGTGCCAGCCATTTGAGCCCCACTAGATGCTGGTTCAAGTTCTCCAAGGGTTAATCCAGTTCCCTGCACTCGAAAACCCCATCCAGCATCCAGATTTTGAGGTGCTCAGCATGCAGATGGCACGAGGCAGACACTGCTCTGCTCCCCACTGCCTGATATCGAGACTGTTCGAGCCTTTCCCGTCACACCCCTAACAAACATCTCTTACAAAGTATATGTCTGTGACTGGCACGTCATCTTCATCGGAGGCCTGGCTGGCTGGTTCCGAGGCTTGGCTGGCTGTCTCCACCTCTATTGTTGCTGTGGATGTTACAATGGCACAGGCTGAAGAAGCCGCCTCTCTGAAGGGAGAAAGAAAGACCATTGTCTAGTCACTGCAATCAGAAAAGGAGCACGGAAGACTGTGGGATTCATTACAGAGGAGCTGAAGATGCTCCGCTGTCACATCCAGAAAGATCACGTCAGGTCAGAAGCAACAGCGCTCATCTTCACTGAACTGTCTGGAGGAGCACCTATCTCTCCAGGAAAGCTGGTGCCCCACCAAACGACACCGGGTAAGACTCTGCAAAGCTGCTCAATGCTCTGAAACACTCACTCTTTGTCATCTTCTTCAGGAGCTACGATCTCAACGTCACACTTGGGCTCCAGCTCAACACTGATCTGCTGAAGCTCCTCCTCAACCCGCATCTCCTCGTGTGACCTAGAAACCAAAGAGAGACGGGCCCAAAAGCTCAGCTGGGTGCTAGTTATGCACAAGTCCTCAATTTTAGGTCAGCCTGAATCAGTCCTGAGTCAGCCCAGCCTCTGGCAGTGCAGCCTCCCACTAGGACGAGCTGTGCCAATCTCCCTGGTACGTGGCTGCCTGCTGCCAGCCACTCATGGCACTGAGCTCCTGGCACAGACTGAGCTGTTGGTGAGGGAGCCGTCAGACCTCCCAGGATTGAGGATATGGATAACCAAAAGTCAGTCCGGTCAGATTGCATTGTTTGAGACTAATGAAGTGGGAAAAGAGGACAAGAGGAAAGGGATTACCCAGCCAGTGCTGCAGCAAAGATGAGCAGTGTCAAAGAAGGAGAGAGAATTGGCCTCCAGGGAAAAACCTGTGTCCAGACTTAACCTGGCATTATCTATCAACCGCACAAGGGCTGGAGCCTCCAACCTCTTCTGAGACTCCCAGAACACCAAAGCTGCTCAAGTGCTCTCTGGGGCTAGCATCAGATTTATCTGCATGCTCAGGAGCTGTTTTTAACAGCCATCAATTTAATACTTCATGCTGTTAATTACTTGTGCCAGTGGGGCTGGCTTCATAGTCCTCATGGGAAGGAGGAACAGGCACCTGCCAAGCGAAGGGCAGAGTCTCAGGGAAGGGATGAGCTCCAGGTCCTGCTTCAGGTCCTGCTGGAGCCAGCAGGCAGCACTCCTAGCCGTCTAGGTGCTGGGAACTTGCACCTCTCTTCCTTACAGGGGTGGATGTCAGAAACCCAGATGGAATTTCCCAGAAGATTAGAATAATCAGAGGTGTGACACATTCTGGAGCAAATTGAATAAGGTCCTTTTCTTTTCAGCTCAGGAATGTAAATTCACACTGTAATAACTTTGTTCTTGCACTGGCTTTCACCAGAGGATCACAGAGTGCTCTGCAAACACCAAGCTCCCTGGCTTGACTAAAGGGCATGCTGAGACACGACCGGCAGAAATGGGGCCACACATTGTGGGGGGGAGTTGTAGCTCTGGCAAATCTGTGACAGACAGAACCACTTCTGACCAAGACACGAAGCTCCCTGGGTCAGGGTACAGGCACCTCGATTCCCCTGACCTATTTCTGGATGAGTTGTCCCATCCTACAGTAACTCCCTCCGTCAGGCACTGACGGAGTCTGGAGTAACTGGGGTGAAGTCACCATATCTTGGCAAGGAGTCCCACCACTGGTGCCTCAGTAAGGCTCCAATTTTCATCGATTTCAGGCAATGGATTCTGCAGGAGGGGACAGGGAGGTGCTTTGCAGGGTCCCTGACACTTCAACAAGTGCTGAAAATCCACAGCAAGTGGGTCCTCGCCCTCTGGTGACAGGAATTTAGTAGGATTCAGCCACATGCAGCATCCAGAGGGATTTTCATTAAGAAATACCACAGAAAGGGATTTTTTTCCCAATGTATGCGGGCTGAAGCTCAGCAAACCATTACTAGTAGGAACAAGAGGCAACATTTGTAAGATGGTGCAAACCCTCATTTTCCATGGTCCTTGCCTTCCTCTGAAGCACCAAACATTGACTGTGGGGAGACAGGATGTCAGTCTGTCCAGCAGCGGCTCTGGCTATGACATATCCCAAGACTTGAGCCTCTGATAAGCATTTCAAAGCCTGTACCTACAACGCTTACAAGACATCATGGAAAACAAGGGCAGAGTCAGCTGCAAGCCCAGGGTCCTCATGCAGATTTCACTAACGCAGGTGATGGGGTAATTTCTGGACAGACTGGAAAGCTGGGCAATGGGGAACCTAACGAAGTTCAACAAGGATAAGTGTAGAGTCCTACACCTGGGGAGCAATGACTCCCTGCACCAGTGCTGATTAGGGGCTGACCTGCTGGAAAGCAGCCCCATGGAGAAGGACCTGGGAGTTCTGGTGGACAAGTTGCCCGTGAACCAGCAACGGGCCCTCGTGGCCAAGAAGGCCAATGGTCTCCTGGGATGCATTCAGAAGAGCGTGGCCAGCAGGGTAAGGGAGGTTCTCTTCCCACTTTACTCTGTCCTGGTGAGGCCACATCTGGAGTATTGGGTCCAGTTCTGGGGTTCCCAGTTCAAGAGGGACAGGGAAATACTAGAGAGTCCAACTGAGGCTGCGAGGAGGATGAAGGGACTGGAGCATCTGTCTGATGAGGAAACGCTGAGAGAACTGGGGCTGTTTAGTCTGGAGAAGAGAAGCCTGAGAGGGGATCTTATGAATGTTTACAAATATCAGAAGGGCAGGTGTCAAACAGAAGGGGCCGGTCTCTTTTCAGTGGTTCCCAGTGATAGGATGAGGGGGAACGGGAGTTCCACCTCAACATGAGGAAAAACCTCTTTATTGTGAGGGTGACGGAGCCTGGAACAAGCTGCCCAGAGAGGTTGTGGAGTCTCCTTCTCTGGAGACTTTCAAGACCCGCCTGGACACATTCCTGTATGGCCTGCCCTAGGTGATCCTGTGGTTGGACTCAATGATCTCCAGAGGTCCCTTTCAGCCCCTACCATTCTGATTCTACGATTTTTAGAAGTGCAAAAATATCCAAGATAATTACATGATATGAGCCTCTATATCCAGACATCCCTGTGTAGTAGGGGGTTTCTGTCCTGCATTGCCCTTGTCTCTGAGCCGCCCGCTGCCACAGGAGGAAAAAACCCCTTCAAAGTGTCAGTTTCCAAAAACACTGGAAGCTCCTTCTTTGGGTGTTAAGGGTGCTCCACCTTTCCCACAGCCACACCCACCACACCCAGATGCACCCAGGAGGAACATTCCTGCTGTTGAGGCTCACTGACTTACCCAGAGGACAGAAATGACCTTCCTTGATTCTGGTGCTGGTTAGGTGGGTGAATTTGGACAACTGGGTTGTCCCCTTTCCAATCAAATAACAGGGACACTACTGAAGATTGGAGGAAGGAAGCTCAACATCCTGCAGAGGACCATGCCAAAATCTTGGGCCTGCCAAGATTCACATTCAGCCCTCCAAGAAACCTTTGCACAAATACGAGGCCTGAGCAGCACCAGCACAAGAGATATTTGTCCTCACCTGCTATCCTGCTCGGAGGAGTGTGTGCGTCTCCTGCAGAAAGAAATCAGAACAGTAGTTTGAGAAGTGATTTGAGACAGAAATCCTACACCACCCCCAAATGTAACTCCCCACCCCATGAGGGAGACGTTCTACTTAATAGTTGTCACTTCTCTCAGCAATAATTAATCCCATCAAAGCTGCGTCTGCTTGCTCCCAGGAGAGATTTAATTAAAATCGGTCATTAGCATTTCAGAGCACAGGGCAGCCTGCTGTGATCTGCAGCATGAAGAGGAATGGCAGCTACTGTCCTCACCTGTACCTGGGCTGCTCTGAGGTCTCGGAAGGGGATCGCTCAGGAACAGAGAGAGAAGTTGAAGATAGTGTTGTGGCTATGGAGGCCGTGGTAGCTTCTTCAAAGGAAGGAGGGGTGCAGGGTAGCAGGTCTGGCCTGCCTGCTGGTCCAGAGTGGAGGGCAGGAGAGATGCAGGAAGAAAAAATGAGTAGGTCAAACACCACCACCTCACCTACATCAGCCCTTTGTGAGGCTGTTTGACCATCAGCCTGCACACGCTCACTGGGACTGGTCATGTAAAACCACAAACAGGTAAGAAGTTTAGCTGGGTTCATGAACGCAACGGCTTCTCCCAAGGCATCGTCTAGAGAGCCAGTAGGTACCATTTCCAGCATGACAGACACATGCAGGAAACATAAAGCCTGTGGAGACATCTCACTGGTAACCAAAGCTGGATTAAAGGCTTGGACCGCCAAAGATAAATATCCAAATGAATTAAGAGATGAATCGAGTGCTTGCTGCTTTGCACGGGTAGAAATCTAACACCTATGTGCTTGCAGAGCCTGCCCTTCACCACCCATCTGTAAATCCAGTCCAGATGGAAGTGATGACAAGGTGATACAGAACCAAGCCATTCGTCCTTTTTTTCAGTGGCAAGATCTTGCCTCTTATAACTGACCAAACACTGTCATCAGAGTCCTGCAGTTCCTGGTCCTACCCCTCTCCCCACTCCTTTTGCTGGTTTTTTAAGGGTGGAAAATTCAGCTTTTTTGCTACTACCACTGGTGCCAGTTGGCAGCAGCTGCCTTGCAGCAGTGACACAAGTGAACACTTCTACTGCAGAACTAAACAGTGCTGCAAAGAAGGGCTTTGGTTGTCTTTGACGCAGAGGTGTTGCTTCCCCAGCTAACTGACTGCTGGGACTGTGACAAAAAATATACTCTTACCTTCTCCCCTATCCTGGTTAAGTTTAGCACCTGCAAAGCACAGCAAGACATGCAATGAAGAGCTATGCACCAAGGAAGACACGTGGGTGGTGCACAGTGGGGAACTTGACAAGAACAGGGGAGGATCCTAAAGGAACTGCTAAGGAAAGAAGGCAATCACAGAGCCGTCAGCCGGCGACCTAGACCATTACCTTCATCGTCAAGTGTGGGGTAACTGCGGGCTGCACGAAGGTCATACTGGGTTTCATCCTTCTCAGAGGGAAGCTGGCTGGCTGAAAATGCAGCTGTTGGACCAGATGTCTTCACAGCTAGCAAGGCACTGCGCCCTTTCTTCGAGGGAGAGGACTTCAGAGCTGGAGAAGAGTGGAAGAGAAGATAAAGTTACCACCGTTGGCCTCACACATATTTTCTTCCCCAGCTCTTTTCCTGTGCTCTTTGCTGGAAGCACAAAACAGTTGAAAACTGCAGAGGTCAACATTGCTGATAAACATCTGGTGACCAGCATAGAAACAGAAAGTGGCTGAAGATCTGCGGGTCTGTGTTCTCATGGCACCAAGGAGGAGTGGGGAATGAAGTGAAGGCTGCTTATCCCATTCTCATGCTTATCCCAGCAGTTTTCTGCTTCTTGCAGAAGTTACCAAGGGAGTCATCCACGATTTGTGCTACTGCTAAAGGCTGAGCACCAGGAACAACAGCTTGACCACAGCCCCGCTTGCCACACTTTGCTCAATATTTAGTGAACAAGGTATAAATATTATCCCTATTTCAGACCTAGTTTGTGGGATGAGAATTCAACATCAAGTCATCGGGACACATGGATGGGTTTGTCCTGCTTGCCCTCCCAAGAATGGATGCCTTTGGGTGAGACTCGCTGCCTCTTTCCCCGGGAGATTCCAATTGTAATGACAATTGTGTTGTTTAGATCTCTAAAGCGACGCTGCAGCTCAGTGCATCTATTACCGGCAATCATAAAGAATCTGCCCATGCTGCAAGTGAAATAAACCCACTGTTGGTGCATCTGACTGCATCCTGTGAATGCGACCAGACCTACAGCA
>WEIS01094687.1:10731-28850 GCA_013389965.1 Todus mexicanus
GATGGGACCTTGAGCAACCTGGTCTACTAGAAGATGTCCTTGCCCATGGCAAGAAGGTTGGAACTAGATGATCTTTAAGGTCCCTTCCAACCCAATATGTTCTATGACACTATGATTCCATGAAACTGTAACTTCAGGGGAAACAGTAGGGCGAGGAGGTAGAGGAGAGCCTGCTCTGGCAGCTCTAGGAGGGTTAGCACCAACCATGGGGTGACGGGATGCTTGAGGATACCTGACTGCAGCCTCTCCTGTGGATCCCAAGCATGAGAAAGAGGCTGGATGGCACTGCACAGCTCGGCTGTGAAACCAGAAATCTGTGATAGGGGCTGAGCAAAAGCTCCCAGTCTGCACTTCCTCCGCAGCCTTTGTTTAGTTTAACTGTGAGATGTCATGAAGGTCTTTTAGGAAGCCAGGAGCCCAAAAACCCATTGTAAGCACAGAGAGAGGTGCTGATAGCATGGGAATTTGAGACATCCCAGTGAAGAAATTTTTCCTGCAATCATTTGGACTCTGGATGTGCAAACAGAGCAGCGGATGAGCCCCAGAGTGAGCAGCAGAGAGCCCCAGCTCTGAAGCTGCAGGAAAGGTGGGTGGCCAGCCTGGAAAATCAGAGCCACATGTTGCTGCAGAAAAGGTTCAACAAAATATTGATCAAAATAATGCCAGTTGTGCATGAATGGTAACTTAACTGCTCTTCTGTTCAGGAAAGCAGGACTTTATACTTGCAGCAAAGTATTTTCTTCTGATGTGAAAAAGTTTGAGCCCATCTTCAGTTCTCTCCCCATAATTGAAATGTTTTAGAAGATCCTGAATTTTGGTGAGCTGCCTGGGTTAAAAAGCTCAATGTGTGTTTGAGAGTTTTAACTGTATGCCTGTGTGTGAGTGTGAGATTAAAATTATGTTTCAGCTTCCAACTGAGGACAGTAACTCTTTCTACAACGTCAGCGGCCCGACTGGAAGAGCATGTTTCTAATGAGACAAATGCAAAATATAGCCAGAGAGAACTTAGGAGATACGCTGGAAAAAGGCAACTTCAAAATATTGTCAGAAATGAGCTCATTAAATGTGCTTGTTTTGATCTCCGCATCCCACACAGTACAAAGGGTCCACTGGCTGCGTATCAAGGGGGGTGGAAAGATCAATTCCTATCAAGGACATCAGCAGAAGTCCGCAAGGATATGAGTGTCTGGTTTCACGTGTGGGCTTTTTTAATTTTCCACTTATAACTACACTTTGTTGTAAACCTTGAACCTAAGAGCGAAGGTGCAGCGAGCGACAGATGTTGGAAGACAAACACGCAAACAGGCGGTAGGGCCTGGGATGTCACAGGATGTAAATACGGGCCACAGAATATAAACACGGGAGAGTGGCAGGGTCACGGGCAGTAAACACGGGCTGTGCAAGGAGATCCTGGATAAACATGATATATCTAGCAGGAGAAGTTGGGACCACAGGCGTTTTGCAGGATGAGTCTTCAGAAAGACTGAAGGAGACAGGTTCCTTCTCTCTGCAGAAGAGAAGTCTCAGGGGGACCTCATTACTCTATTCCAGTACTTAAAGGGCATCTACAGAGAGGATGGAGACTCTCTTCACAAGGAGCCAAAGGTACAGGTTGCACCAGGAGAGGTTTAATCTCAATATATTTTATCAGGAAAAAAATTCTTTACTGAAAGAGTGGTGAGACCTTGAAACACGCTGCCCAGGGAGGTGGTGGAATCACCATCCCTGGAGAGGTTTAACAGTATGTAGATGTGGTGCTTCAGCACATGGTTTAGTGGTTATGATAATGTTTACAAGACAGTTGGGCTTGATGATGTTGAAGGTCGTTTCCAAACTTAATGATTCTGTGATCCTATGATATTAAAAAGAAATCTCTTACAATGATCTCTTACAATCACTGGAACAACCACCTGAGGGACATGGTAGTGTCTCCACCACTGGAGGTTTTTAAGATGTGACTGGACAGGGTGCTTGACAATTCCATTTTGCATGGAAGTTTGGACCAAATAATCTTTTGAGGTTCTTTCCAATCTGCGATTCTATGAACTACACAAGTTTCAAGAAAGCAGTGGAGTGTGGCAGGGCCATGAGCTACCCACACAGCAAGGATGGGGGAAGGAGGATGCTCGTGAGTGTGGGAACAGAGCAGGTCAGGACATGGGACAAGAGCAGAACTCCAGAAGGCAGAGGTTCTGTGATTCTGTAATTTGGGAAAGCAGTTGCTCCCAGTTATAAATACAGCAAGACTTTGTTGCAGATGTAACGTCAGAGCACTGGGAGGAGAGTTGGTCCTCAGATCCAGTAAGGCTAAAGAAGTTTTTGAAAGCATATATTCCTTCTTAAGGATGTGTTTATTATTGACCATAACAAGCAGCACGAGACAAGCTGCCTTTTCATAGGGAGAGAGAGGTTTTGGAAACAAAGTCATTGCGGACATAAAGGAGATCATCTTCTGGAGGAAACTGTTTTGTGCAGAAAACCGAACACTCTTAACTCAGTAACTGCTGCTTTACTGGTAAAACTGGAATGAATCTCACGTGCTTCTGCTCCTGACCTCGTTGTTTCCAGTGGATTTCATTGAGCTGAGTATGGGAATCCTGCTTCAGTTAACATGAAGGTGATCCATGCTGTGAAGATGATCCCATGTACTGTTGTCTTTGCTCCGGTCACCACATTTACGGTAAAGCTGTTCTTGTTGTAGGAGTTAGGTAGGAAAAACAAACAGGTCCCTCTGACAGAGGGAAGGGAATTAGGTTAAACAACGGTTAGAAAAAGAGACTGGGTAATCAGGGTTATGACTAGAGCGCATCAGTTCAGGGACATGAATTCCCTCCCATCCTCTCTTGTCTCATCACATATGACACAAATCCACAAGCCCTGTGTTTGTGGCTCACCTGCACCCCATCCATGGAAAACGCTGAGTAAGAGGCTATGTGGCTATGTGAGCTGGCCCATGTTAAATCAGGTCAGAGCTGCTAACGGGGCACAAAAACCATCAAGGTAATTTCACTGCTCCACCCACGAAGGTCTACGGTATATATTTCCATTTATAGAATAAGAAAAAAAGTTATTAAATGGGATTCCAGCAGCAGATCTACTTGCTGGAAATGACATCAGCATCCTAACAGAGGTGGTTGACCTGAAGCTGGATTGAGGAAGATGACCAGGAGTTGAAGAAATCGAGGCATATATTATTTATGGAAATAGAGGCTGAGCAAGGAGCTGTGTGGCAATTTCTGGGGGCGGAAAGACTCATTGTGTCTGGGTAAGGAACAGTTTGTGTAATCTGTCTACGAAGGGAAAAGTCATCTGATCCAAGGAGAGAAGCATCCAGCTAACTAAAACAATTGCAGGAGGCTGCTACATGGAGGCTTCCAGGGGGGCCCAGAAGGAACATTAGGATACGTTTGGTAAATACAAAAAGCTCTGCAATGCACCAAGCACACAGATGGGAGTGAAGTTTCTTTTAAAGACTGGGCTTGCCATGGCAGAGGGTAAAAGCCAGTAAAAAATGCAAGACATCATCAAAAATCCAGACAAAAGGCATCAAAATTCCAGACAAAAGGCATAAAAATTGCAGATATTAGGCAGTAGATAGAAGTGATCTCTTATTGTAGGCTATCAAATCCTGAAAAGGCAATTGTTTAAAATTCTGGTTTTGCAGGAAAAATATATATAGGCTCAGGGTTGGTTTGCAATGAGCTTTCCTCCTGACCAATGGGTTAGTCTTCCTCGTAACACTTTGGGCAGGACAGCAAATCTGGCATGAGTATTCTTCTAAAATCTGACCTGTTAGAATAATGTGGTTTCTTAAAACTCTCCAGGGCTTTTTTCCCAAGTTTCAGAGGACCTGTGCTGTCAGGTCAGCTCACTCACGTGCTTGGGTGAGTGCTCCCCAATGGGTTTTAGTAGCAGCAATTGAAAGAGCTTAAACTGTGGGACTGCAGCAAGTTGGCTCATTTTGACCAAAACATTTTGTAGAATCATAGAATGGTTTGAGTTGGAAGGGACTTTCAAGATTATCTGGTTCCAACCCTTCTGCCATGGGCAGGGACACCTCCCTCTAGATCAGGTTGCTCAAGGCCCCATCCAACCTGGCCTCCCTTTCTCCTTCAGGGGGGAAGCACTTTAGTGCTGATACCAATCCAAACTGAATTTGGAGGATTTAAGCCCAGCCTGCCCTGCACAGCCCTTCCCTACAAACAAACATAACGATTTTATGGGAAAATTGGATAGAAACTTAAAACACAAACTTTTTGAGGAGACCTGGTCCAGAACAAGTCTGAATCTGAGCATATTTTATGGCTGAAATGTAAATGCCTTTAAGGGGAAAAAAAAAAAGAAAGCCAATAAACGAAGGGGATAATGTAATGGAAATAGTGTTTCCCCACCCAGGACAGAGCTGCCGGCCTGAGCCCTGGCTGGTGTTCACACAGACGCTCTGGCATCACGAGAGCTGCCGACTAGGAGAGGATCAGGCCCCGCAGTCACGTTTTATTGAGATGTTGTTGTAGTGCAAATAAAACAAGGCTGAAGCTGCAGCTGCTACAGGCAAGAGCAAAAGAAACGAGCCAAGTATGATGTCTGCACACACATGCAGGCTATAGGAATGTGTTTTGCTGGCCTTATGGTAATCTGGACTTCGAACTCCCTTTCATTCCCTCTTCTCTCTCTTGCAACATAATTCCTCAGGACTGTCTATGAGCCCCAAACTCCTTGGAGCTTGTTCTGTGCAAAGTTACACCACTGGGGCTGCTCAAACTATTGTGTAACAGAGTGAGATCACAGACTAGCTCAGTCCGCGCGGCTTGCGCTATCTTGCCCGCCTGATGGTTAGCTGCAGCTGAAACACAGAAATACAACCCAGGGAGGATTGCAGCCATAATTCTTAATAGTGGTAGGAAATCCAGACATGCAAGTGATCTTCCATACGCGAGAAATCCATTGATGTGGAGAAGTTTTCCTCTGATGTTTATAAATTCATTGACTCTGCTGGGGCTGCAGTTTGGGAAATCCAGCCTTTTATTTGTCTTACGCACTGTACAAAGACATATGGATGTGGTACAGGAGCAAGGACAACGGCAGATTCGTGTTTTCAGATGTGATGTTTGGCCTTCTGAATGTTAAAGAGAAATCTGGAGAGTATTCATGGATTTAACCTTTCAGCAGATGTATTGTGATGTTCAGACTAAAGAGTCTCTGACTACCAGGATCTACCATCCCACGGTGGGATTTTTCTTTGAAGTGAGTCATTGGCCTTTTGCAAAATCTGGTGTTAAAAGGCTATCGACATGGAAGGTTTTGGGAGTGAACACTGTAACTTCCTGGGGTTTGCCCTCAAGAAAACTTTGGGAACAGTCAGGGGCCTTTTGCAGCCCTTTTATTTACACAGACTCTCTGGGAAATGCAATATGAAAATGAGCCGGTCGTGTTTTGCTGCCGTGCATCATGACCACGAGGTATGAACGACCGAGATGGGACTCAAAGTGGTAGCCTTGGTGATTCATTCAGCTTTCTAACCACCACGGAAATCACAGTACAGCATAATGCAAAAAGGGAGGATGCTTCATCAAGAAACAGGTTACTTGGGAGCTTCGGACAGTGGTCAGATGACTATATTTTATTCACTAAACCAAAAAGAACTAACACGTAAAAAGCTTTGCATATGGTCTTGTGAAGATGCTGATGCAGGATGAGCAAGGGAGAAGACCCAGTGTGGTCACTAAAATTATTTAGATCCTCTGAAAAGCATGAAATCTGCCCTGGGTGAAGGGGTAGAAGCAGCAGGCTCCCAGCAGCAGCCTGGCAGCGCAGAAAATGCTTTACTCATCCTGCTGCTGCTTCCCTGATGTCTGTACTTATTCTTCACTGTTGACTATACACAGTCAATGGAACCTGAAGATATTCATTGGGAGAGATTAATATGACCACCTTTTATCACCAGGTCATTTTCTGTTGGCCTGTGGGGCTATAAGCTCGAGAGAATAGATGCCTTTGAAATAAGCTGTTTGGTCAGAGACGATGAGCTGCGGTTGCCAAATGCCAGGTGCTGTGTAGGATGGGATGAGACGAGAAGGTTGCAAATGCCCAAGAGCTTAAAGATTTACACCTGAAGGTAAAACTATGCCATGCAGTCACTCTGCAGCTTGGTACTGGCATTTGCGGCTTGCCCCCGGATGATTCTCTGGGCTGTTTCTCTGTAGTGATGCCATCCCAGACTGATTAGAGACCAACCCCAAGCCAGACAGAGGATAGGACTATGCCTACAGGCCTAACCTGAGGGCCAGAAAATGAAGATTTGATGAGAAATTAGTTTCCTTTTTGCTTGATTAAACCCAACTATAAAATTAAGATAAAACATACCCGCAGCCCCCTGGAGGTGTGTTGTGAGGATGCACCACTTAGCGCTTGGAAAGTGATTTGGAAATGAAAAATGCTGCAATAACACAAAGCCCTGCTCTCCTGCAAGAAAGCCAATTGCTTCTTTTATAAGGTAACAAAGTCCAGAAAAGGAGAGGGGAAATCAGCGTGTCTCCAGATCTCTGGCAGCAGTCCCAGCCTTAGCTAACACCAGTGGTTGCAGCTCCAAAACAACATCTTCTGCAATCTTCTGGAAAGAGAGAAGGAAACCCTCTAGCAGCCAGTGACTTCAGGATGTCTGCAGAGTCACTGCTGTTATTTACACAGAAGGGTGGTGCTGCTCCATCCCCCAAAACCAGGAGTTCAGGCCTGGATCCACCTACCTCACAGTGACTGACAAGCTGGAAAGGGTTCAGAGAAGGACCATGAGGTTGATCAGAGGGCTGGGAGACCTGCTGTATGAAGAAAGGCTGAGAAAACCTGGTTTGTTCAGCCTTGAGAAGGCTTAGGGGGGCCCTTATTACTATGTCCCAGTCCATAAAGGGTGGCTACCAAGAAGATGGTGACTCACTCCCTTTTGACAAGGAATCCCATGGAAAAGACAAGGGGAATGGGGACAAGTTACTGCTGGAGAGAATCTGATTGGACTCCAGAAGAAAATTTTTTCACTGTGAGAACAATTCGAGATTAGAATAATCTCCCAAGGGCAGTGGTGGATTCCCCTACACTGGACAGATTTAAGGCTCAGCTTGACAGGGTGCTGGGCCCGCTCATTTCAACTATATTTCTTGTCCTTGAACAGTTGGACTAGATGATCCTTGAGGTTCCTTCCAACCCACTACTCTAGGATTCTATGATACTATGGCTTAAGAAAAATCTCACCATCCCATTATCAGCACATCTACAGCATTTCTGACTCAAGGCCGGTGAGCAGATCCTTCACCCAAAAAGATGGTAACTGGAAACTGGCAAAACTCTGTGACGGCAGAACAAGCACTGCTCTTGCTTTTTGAGAAGTGTCAATGTTATGAAGGTCAGTGTACGAATACGTTTGTGAGCCTATGAGACACGGGACCATTAAAATCTTGGAGGAGCAGGACTATACACAGCACCTCTCAGCAGTTCTCCTGAAGAAGGATAGTCTTAATTTTATTGAAGGACCTCTGTAGGATATACTGCCACAGGGACTGGTAACTAGCGCAGTGTGAACAGTTTATAGCTCCCCCTTGGAGATCTGTCCTGAGTAATCTTGCTGTGCAATGAGGTGCAAAACATCAACACGCAATGAGGTGCTGGAGCAGGTCCAAAGAAGGGCAACGAAGCTGGTGAAGGGTCTAGAGCACAAGTCTTATGAGGAGCAGCTGAGGGAGCTGGGATTGTTTAGCCTGGAAAAAAAGGAGACTCAGGGGAGACCTTATCACTCGCTACAGCTGCAATGAAAGGAGGTTACAGTGAGATGGGGCTCAGCCTCTTTTCCAAAGTAACAAGCAACAGGATGAGAGGAAACAGCCTGAGGTTGCACCATGGTAGGTTTGGATTGAACATTAGGAAAAACTTCTTCACCAAGGAGGTTAATAAGCAGTGGAGCAGGCTGCCCAGAGAAGTGGGGGTGTCATCATCTCCAGAGGTATTTAAAAGACGTATAGATGTGGTGCCGAGGGACATGGTTCAGTGGTGGACTTGGCAGCTCTAGGCTAACAGTTAGACTCAATCACCTTAAAGGTCTTTTCCAACCTAAATGATTCTGTGATTCTATCTTGCCATTTACTCATGCCCAGTATCCAGTTGCCCACCATATTATTTGAAACATATTTTGTGACTGAAGGGTTATCTCAGGGATCTACTGCAACTGCAGTGAGCCCCTACTGCTTGTTTTGCTTCAGAAAGGCCCTCTGTGTGCTTCCTAACCCTCTTGCTCTCACCTACTGCCACAGCTCAGCACCCCTTCAGCTGTGCTGGTGCAGAAGAGCATGTTTTCATTTCCAGTGGAGATATTTTCAGTGATGCTGTGGATACACACAGCCTTGCAGCTGGGCTGCCACCCTGGAGGAGGCAGCAAACATAGAATCACAGAATCATAGAATGGTTTGGGTTGTAAGGGACCTCTAAAGGTCATCTAGCCCAACTCTCCTGTAGGAAGCAGGGACATCCTCAACCAGAGCAGGTTGCTCAGAGCCTTGTCAAGCCTCATCTTGAATGTCTTCAGGGATGGGGCATCAACTGCCTCCCTGGGCAACAGGATCAAGGAGGAGGCAGAGGGTGGTGGGGCAGGAACGTTTACACCTGGTTTTCCAATGAAGGACACATGCCAGGTAATGATCTTCTCATTTTTTGTCTCCTCCAGACTGGGTATAAAAACAGGCACGGGCCAATGAGGCGAAGGGACACAGCGTTGAGAGTTTTAGTCGGCAGTGTGCTCACTCCCCTCTTTTGAGCAGGGCAGTGCCCACTGCTGCAGGTGTCACGGGCTTTATTATATATCCATATACAAAGCTGGGATAGTAATATTGGCCCACTTTCCTAGGGTGTTGGTTTCAGCAAGGAAATTGGCCCCAATTCCTGATTTAAACTTGCATTTCATTTTTATCACCAAGTGGTGCCGAACAACACGCCTCCTGTCTCTCTTCCCTCCCCATCCCGTTAGTAAGAGACAAAATGACTTTTTAGGAAAGTCATGTAATGCCTGCCTGAAATTCTCTGGAGTGCTGTTTCATTTTCAGTTCCTCCAAGCTATTTTTTTTTTACGATTTCTTAAGCCGCAGATGAGAAGAGAAGGAAAAAAAAAAAAAGAAATTACAACAAAAATCCAATTAAGGAAAAGCCTTGGGAAAGAGAAAGTGCTGGTTGTTTAAACGTGAGCTGTAAAGGGAGCCAGGAAAGGTGGGTTAAATGCAGAGCCTAAATATCCAGAAGCCATAGTTGTTATCTGAGCCTCTGCACCACCAGCCATGCAGCAATACTGGTTTGGGTTTTCCCCTCCGTTCTCCAGGTTCAGCGTGTGAGCAGGTCTCCACAAGCTCCTCACTTAATGGTTTGATATTACAAAAAAGAAAACACTGGTTAGAGAAGAAAATTTGTCAAGAGGTAAAGCAGTGATCTCGGGGCTCTGAAAAAAATCGTGTCTCCAAATTATTCTGCACAGGGGCAAATTCAGCAGGTACCAAGAAAAAACCAAACCGACACTCAGAATCAGCCTTGTTTTGATTTCCACCCATTCCAGCTGATAATTGAGCTCCAGGTTGAGCTTGTCATTTTGACCAAAATATACCGTGAGTGATAAATACTGCAAGAGGGTTTCCTTGTACTCTGTTAGACACAGACGACCTGAGATTCACTCACCCAAAATCACAGAATCACAGAGTACCTTTGGTTGAAAGAGAGCTTTGAGATTATCTAGTCCAATTTACCCGTGGAAAAGGAAATGAGATGAAGAATGAGAAGAAGGAGCAAGAGAAGGGATGCGAAAGCGGAAGGCATCCGCCCTTCATTTTTCACCTTGCTTTTGTTGCAGGGCTCTGGCTCTTTCACCCGTAAATTCAAACCCACTCTAAAGGACTTCAGCCTTTTTCAGTTCCATGGCTTTGGTAGAGGGAAAAATTCTGCTTTAGCAATTTAAATTAACTGCTGATAGGCTTGCTTTCTCTGATGCTTACACAGACGCCGAAGGAAGGCTGCAGGTTGAGCACTGCTGACCTGCTGGATAAAATGCAGCCGTGATTTTATGGGAAGGAAAGGAGTTTTATGCGAGTGAGTGACTGAATCTGCAACTAGAAAAGACCAGAAGAAAATACACCGGCTGTTTATGGACTAAACTCAGCCAGTAACACCAAAGGAGAACACAGCTGTACTAAGGGCAGTATTGAGCCCCTGGCTTAATTAGAGATTTTTCCTCCTTCCCGAGCAATCAGGATGGGGGTGAGGGGGTTATGTCTGAACCTCTCTCTAGTCTATCTATCCCCAATATGATGGAAATGCCAGTTCCCTGCTGCTCAAAGGCACAGGGCATGGAGAGTTCCTTGTCTTTGGCAGTGGAAGCAGTGAAAGTTGAGGTATGTATGTGCATGTGTGTATATGTGTGTGCATGTCTACACATACATCACCTCTGCTGGAAGCTGTAAGGCACTGGCAGCTCTTAGTTCAAACTGCAGTCACTCAGGTATATGCAGGGATCTGCTTGTATATATTATTCAAGTAACTATACGTGTAAATATATACAAAACGTGCCCGTATGGCTGTATATTCAAGGGGATGTATTTCTGTATCAACTCATTTATCCTGAGAGGCAGGCAAGGAGCAGTTTCTGGAGCAGCTTTCTGCTGGAAAGACTCTGGCCAAGAGTGATCTCCCTTCGGTCATTTAACAAGCGGTGGGGTCAGATTGAGCTCTCTGAGGCTTTGAACATTTAGCCTTCTCCTTTCTCCCACCTATTTGCCTTCCTTTCTCATATTATGCAAGAGATGAGGTACTCTGATAAAAACACTTGTAGGAGAACATGACTCAGTTTTCACAAGTGGATACCCCATGAAACGTAGCCAGCATCCCCTCACAAGGCTTCACATAACCAAAATAATAGCAGAAGGGGAGGCAGGAGAGCAGCAGAGTCAGAGGGGTGAAGTGGAGGAGGAAGTCATAAACTTCCTTTTGTGTTATCTGCACCCAACTCCTACAGCCTCTGAATCACAACCGAGTGCACAAATAACTCACAGTCATCTGCAGGAAATCACCACCATTGTAATCATCGTCCTTTTTTGCTCAAGAATTTGCAGAGTTAGACTACTAGTGGCACGATGTCACATCCAAATTATACCTCTATCGTGTGGGGTATAGTTCCTCTTATCTAATTTAACTGTTGAACATCTCTGTGTAGAAAATCTAATGCAACAAACCAGACCTTTATCCACCAAGGGAGACCAAAACTCATCATTGCTTCAGACCTGAGACAGAGTATACCTAATTCAACCACAAATTGCTGGGTTGAGCAGAGTTCACAGCATAGCCAGGAAGAATAATTTCTTCCCGTGCAGGAATTACCATGTTAAACTACCTGACCTGGGTTACGCAGGAGGTCAGATTAGATTATCACTGTCCCAAATTCTGGTCTCGGAAACCAGTTTTCAGTGCCCATCTGGCTGCAATCCCAGGTAAACATCAAGAAAAAAACCCAAGCGTGTGGTTAGAGTATCTCGTTTCTGTGTGCTGTGGTGGAAGGACTCTAATTGCTGTCGGTAAGAAGGCAGCAGACCTTCCTGAAAATGGGAGACAAGAAAAACTTTAGCAGATGTCAGGGTGGCTTTTTAGGGTCAGCGCTGCTCAACATGGGGCCCTGCCAGCATGGCCTGTGTATGGCAGCTCCCACTGCTGAAGTAGGGTTCCCAAATGCCCTAAACTTGATTAAATACAGAGAAACTCACCCATGGTGAGTCCCAGAGATGCAAACCATTTCCAATAGGAAGTGTTGCCTACTTGCTCTGTGCTTGGACTCTCCCCTGGGCGGTGATATGGTCCCTGCTGGAGAAGGGGATGCCACCTTGCTCAGTGCAATCACTCAATGACCTGCCGTGCCCAGGGGCTGGCCATACAAGCATCAGAGACAGCCTGAACAAGCCCTGCTGCCTGACTTTTCTCCCTGCAGCCACCAGCCCTCACCAAACAGATCAGGAATGGCATCTTCCCATGCTACGGATACACACAGTCATGCCAGCCTCGACTTCCAATCAGCCATTGGAATAATCTCCCAAGGGCCGTGGTGGATTCCCCACCACTGGACAATTTTAAGGCTCAGCTTGACAGGGTGCTGGGCCAGCTCATTTAAACTGTATTTCCTTACCTTGGAAGGTTGGACCAGATGATCCTTGAGACCCTTTCCAACCTGGGATTCTAGGATTCTATGATCTGAAGGCCACCATAAGGCAAGAGGCAGCAGCTCTCGCCAATCAACCTAAGAAGCGGAACTTTATTTCTCAAAGAGCTGCCTGAGCATCTCCTCCTCAGGAGCTCCTTACCTACCAACACGGCTAGGAAACCCTGCTTCCCTGCTGCGTTGGTGCTCACTAACAACTCACGCTTATCCCTAAAGCTCCAGGATCCCTTTCTAATACCTCCTGTGTGAAATGCTTAGGCAGATGGTACCAGCGGGGCTTGAGCTCCCTCCTGAGATGCCGTGAAATCACACACTGCTTGCCTCCCCCCAGAGCAACTTGCCCGTCCCCGATTACCAAACACTTGCCTCCGCTTGCTTGTCCTTTCCCCACCCCTGGAGTGACGGTGGATTAAGAGCAGGGCTGTGACTAACGGCAGCATGAGCAAGCAATGAAGCCATCGAGCCATCTAAATCAGCTGAATCAGAAGGAGCAGGGGAAAGGAAAAAAAAACACCCAAAAAGCTATCCAAGCAAGCACTCGTCGCTTGCAAGCCGCAACATGAGCAGCCAGGTATATTAGTGACTCACGGGAGAAATGTGCGACAGCGACTTCGGCGAGCGGCGGGCAGGGCTTCGCGCCTGGGCGGCGGGAGGGGAGGGCATGTGGCGGGGCCAGGAGCGCAGCCAGCCGAGTGTTTCCCACGCACATTCCTCTCCCTACTCCGTGTGCTCTTAAATCTGGTCAGAAGATAAAGCATGGAAGCAGAGCGAAATTCCTAGGAGGAAAGTGGAACAGAAAAAACAAACCAGCATGGTAATTTCTTGCTTGCAAAGAGCAGGATTTCCATGTGCGGGCTTGCTCCACCTGCGATTTTACATGTGTACAGCGATCGCTGATATATGCCTCTGGTAAAAAAGCTTGATCTGTCTCAGGAAAATCCCTTCCTTGTTAATTTATTATTTGATATATATGCAAAGCAGAGTACAATATAGCCTCAGTCTGCAGAGACTCATGCCTTCAGGGCTGCAGGGAAAGGAAAGAGTACACGAGAGGTGAACTAGAAAGAGAAATAAGCTAGCAGTTGAGTACCCTGGTTTCAGAGCAGTCCCTGGTGTTATTTATGCTGTGATTACCAGCACCGTGGTAGCACTCACAGGCTCAGCTGTGCACGGTGCTGTACCTACCCACAGCAAGTACCTGCTGCGCTCATCCCTCTGCTGCTGGGCAAACACACAAACATCCAGCCGAGGGATTTTCAGAGAATGGAGATAGAGTCCAGGCCCTTTGATGGTGCCAGTTTGGGTAGCCCCTTTATGAATCCCTTCATCTGGACCCTTTCCAGCAGGAGAGCATGTCTGAAGGACAGCTTTCTGTCCAAGGGCCTACACGCTCTAGATCTCACCTTGATAAGGTGTCTGCGCATGATGGGTAAATAGCTAAAAATAAACTGCTCTGTAATGAGAACACTATTATTTGCAAAGAGTGACCACACGGCCTGCTGTAGACGCTGTGCTATTCAGTCACCAGGACAAGGGTCTCCCAATGGCATTTCAGTCAGCTGCGTTGACCTGCAGGTACCCACTGGGACACTGACCCCACACCCAGCCCCAGGGTGCTTGGTGCCCTCTTGCCCTGGTTTGGGTAAAACCAGATCAATTCTGTTCTATGATTTTTATTTTTCAGATAAGTCTGTCTGAAGCTAGCAGCATGTTTACCAGACAGTGTCTGCTTCTAGCAGTGATAACACTCCATATTTATAGTTAGTACCAAGGATTGGTATGGAAACCAAGGTCACTGCTAGATCTTGTGTACCACACTGGGGGGTGCNCTGAAAACTGAGCAAAGAGCTCACGGATGAACCAAAGAGCCAAACTTGAGATTACAAAAGAGACGGGAGGTGCAAACAAGCCCTGGAACAATACAGTAGCGTTGCAAACAGAGGCCCTGAGCTCCCCCAGCTGAATCTCTTCCTGGATGTTATCAGAGCCAAGAAAGCACTGGAGGTGAGAGCTTGGAAGAGCTTGGTCTCTACCAGCTCCTGTTAGGGGAGGCACAGCCCCTGGTCCAGCATTTCAGAGCGTGCAGCTATTCTGTCAGCGTCGGCACACATGACGAGCCTTAAATACAGCGAGCTGTAATTGCAACACAATGACTGGCAGCGTATTAATGTTTAGCAACCAGTTAAATTATTTGCCGAATCAGGTCCTAACTTGAGACGAGACACAAAGTCAGTCAAGTCAAGGAAGCGAAGGGGGCGGAGGAGAGAGGGAGCAGCACTCCGGATGTGTTGTAAAATAAACCAACAGCGCGCCCGCCTTGATGGTTACCGATCTGGGTGTGTTATTTCAGACATACCAAACAGAGGAGGTAAATGCCAGAAGCCCAGGGCTACTGAGAGCCCACCACAGGCCCACAGGATGCCTCAGGATGACAAGTCTCCTGTCTGGTTCTCATGCATCTGCAACCTCTTTCTCACTTCGGCACGTGGTGTGCAGTGATGCCTCACGGCACCAGAGCCCCTGAGGTTTTGCGTTGTGTCGGCATGACCCAACCTAGAAGCCTTGCATGTGCTGTGGAGACTGCCAAGGCAAGCAACATGGTGCCTGCAGCCCCCTGCTCCTCTGCTTGCTGCCTGCCTGCGATATTTTCCACTGGCTCGGCGCATCTTCTGTTGTTTATCCTGCTGATCTTTGCACAAAAGACGACCTCTGTCTTTTGCAGAGAACACCAGCACAGAGCTAACAGGGTGAGCCAGGTACCTCACCAACTCCTGCAGCACCTTTGGGTGCTAACAGGGTGCTAAACAGCTTCACCCATGCCTTGTGTTCGAGTGATTGGTTACAGGGGACTATTTTGTGGATGTGTGATTTTCTTTTTGTCCACACTATCTCATGCAGATGCCCCAGAGGGGTTGTAAGGGATGTGCAACAGCCCTTTACAGACCCTTTTATTACATGTTAATGAGTTACCATGACCCTGGTTTCCAGTTCTCTGCTCAATTCACAGCTGTTCCTCTCAGGCAGCATAATTTGTGCACCTTCACTATTTAGTAACAGCACCTCTACCACAAACACATACTTGTTGTTATAACAAAGCCATCGAGCCTTCTTCCGTCCTAATCCAAAGAAGGAAAGTACCCACCATTCTCCTTTTCTCGGTTTTGCCTTTGGTCTCTCCACCATCGATAGACAGCAAGAACTTCTTGCACTGTAGCTCCAGTCTTCTGAAATGTCCTTTGCCTCCCATGTGTGTGCTCTCCTAATTCCCACCAACCCACCCCCCCTCAAAAGACTGTCACGGCTTTTTAAATTGTGGGTTAGAATGAGGCAGTCCCAGGGGCAGATGGGCAGGAGCACAGTGGGAAGGTGCAAGGCTCTTCCTCACCATCATTTCCATGGGGCAGATGACAGATACAATCCTGGCCTGGCCCCAAACTGTACTGCACAAACAAGATGCGGAGAGCGAGCCCGGACAACACCTGCTGCCACCCTGCCGCGTCTGGCAGACATCGGAGAGGGTTGGGGAGGAGGAGGGACACCGTATCACTCAGCACCCTTTCCACGATGAAATGGGATTGCAAGATCCCCTGCCAAACGAAGCTGCCGCTCGTGCAAGCTGTGTCTGGGGCCACCATAATGAAAACTGCGCTGAGCACTGAGCTCCTGGTGCCACCGAAGTGCTCTGCCTTCCCCAAACTTCCTGGGAAGTGTTTTGAACTTTATTTCTAAAAGTGCAATTAATCACGGAGCGAAGCTTGAAACGCATCCAAGTGCAATAAAAGCACCCGAGCAGAGCCTGCTCAAGCCCGGCGAGTATTGTTTGCCGCTGCCTGACTTCAGGCATCAGGAAACTTCCAGATGTGTTCACTTTGCAGCTCCTGGCTCCTGCAGGAATCTTAACTGCTACCATCTGTACTGGGGAAAGGCTTCGGAAAAGCAGCTCTCCCTCGCCCTTCACTTACGTTCCTCCGAGCGCCAAGAGTTACTAGCCCATGACCTCTCCAGTTTCTGCTGGCTTCTCCCTCATCGGCTAAAGGCTGCACCCTGCAAAGGTGCTCCTTCTTTCTGCCCCCACCCTTCATCAGGGAGCGTCCTGGTGGAGCCCCTTGGTTGGGCGGAGGACAGGCCCCCTCCATCTGCTCCTGTTCTGCATGTGGTTTACAAGACACTACAGGAAGGCATTTTCTCACGCTATTAAGTTTTCACTAGATGCGGAGGGGGATCAGGAATGCCTCAAACGGCGTAAAAAAATTCCCTTCTTGCTTTGGTTATTAGGATTTAGCGGCGGCAGCAGGCAAAATTATAGCCTCTGTGAAATCTGAGTCTGCTGCTCTGCCACGGGCAAGGGGTGCACGCTGTCCCCCTCCCAGGTACACTTGGACACCTCCTGGGCCAGCTCCAGAGCCTCTTCAGTAACTCCTCAAGCCTCTAACCACAAGAGCAACTTCTACCTGCCCATGTTTGTGTCCAGAGCCCTTGGGTCAGGTGGATTTGGGGGTGAAAGGCCCTCAAACAGCAATTTCAACTCAGTTGCTGCCCTGGGGACGTTGTCCTTCCCTCAGTCTGCCTTTTTTTTTCCAAGAAGAGGTTGCTTTTTGCTGCGTGTGCCTGTCACCTTCCTCTCTTTCCCAAAAGCTTTCAATTAACAACCTCATGCGCAAGCTCCATAGATGGTCCTCATCATCCTCATCACACTTAGCACTTGGTAAGCGCTCTGTGCATCAAAGCTCCTCACAAATGCAAATTAATCGGCCTTTTCAACACCCAGAGGATGGAGGTGAGCAGGAGCTACAAATTCCGTTTTACAGATGGAGAGACTGATGTCTGAACAAGACGTTCATTGCTTCGCCCAGGGCCACACAAGGGGTTAGTAGAACAGCTGGGATCAGAAAGCTCTAGGTCTTAAACCGTGCTCAAACCACCAAACCTCACAGCAGAGGCAAACTGGAAGGACTGCGTCCAAACCAAAAGCGAGCACTGCCCAGGACCATAAATAATTTTGGCTGATGTGGTTTTTATGAAGCTTGCGCAAAATACAGAAGAGGCTGGTGTTGTCCTGGGGTTTAAGATTGTGTTTTCTTCGGAAACCCAGCAGATTGTTCAGTCTCTGAGTACACAGATGAGTCCTGGAAACGCAAAACCAGTGAAGCCATTTGTGAGAGCAGACACCTTATCTATCGCCAGGAGCTTGGCTGCTATCACAACAAAACCAGTCATGAAGTGCAGCCGCTCCAAAAGCAAACGTGCATGTGAGGCCTGGAAATAGCAGAGCAGTGAGTGAAAGAGCAGGGGAGAGAGGAAAGGAGAAGCTCAACAAGAGGGACTTCTCTGCTCTAGTGGAGCCACATCTGGAGTATTGTGTCCAGTTTTGGGCTCCCCACTTCAAGATGGACAGAGAAATACTAGAGAGAATCCAGTGGAGGTTATGAGAATGATTAAGGGACTGGAACATCTGTCTGACGAGGAAAAGCTGAGAGCCCCAGGGCTGTTTAGTCTGGAGAAGAGAGGGCCGAGAGGGGATCTTATTAATGTTTACAAATATCTGAAGGGTGGGTGTCAAGTAGAACGGGCTAGCATGTTTTCAATGGTGCCCTGTGACAGGACAAGGGGTAATGGATATAAACTGAAACGTGGAAAGTTTCACCTCAACATCAGGAAAAACTTCTTTACTGTGAAGTTTACAGACCCTGGAACAGGCTGCCCAGAGAGGGTGTGTAGTCTCCTTCTCTGGAGACTTTCAAAACCCGCCTGGATGTGTTCCTGTGCGGCCTGCTCTAGATCACCCTGCTCTTGGATTGGATTTGATGATCTCCAGAGGTCACTTCCAACCCCTACATTCCATGATTACATGACTTTGCTAATCCAGACTTCTTGGGTGGAAGGAGATACTGGTTAACTG
>WEIS01094687.1:29238-53833 GCA_013389965.1 Todus mexicanus
GAACAGATCTTTTACTAGGAGATTAAAATCTTGTAGTGTGATTTATCAGGACGCAGGTAAAATATATATAATAAGGTACATGGATATGTTTAAACGTGTTAAATAAAACAAGGATTTTATCCAATCTATACAGCAGGTTGCAAGAGATTCTAATGCATAGTAATAGGGGGTGTAATAAAAGAAATCAGAAGTACACTGGAAGGCAGTATCTGACAGCCGTGACATAGAATCATAGAGTGGTAGGGTTTGCAAGAAACCACTGGAGGTCATCAAGCCCACCCCCCTGCCAAAGCAGGGTCACCTAGGGCAGGTCACCCAGGATCGCATCCAGGTGGGGTTTCAAAGTCTCTGCAGAAAGAGACTCCACAACCTCTCCGGGCAGCCTGTTCCAGGTTCTGTCACCGTCTCAGTAAATAGTGGAAAATAATGGACATAGTCGAAATCATTGAATCATCAAGGTTGGAAACAACCTTCAAGATCATCAAGTCCAAATGTCTACTAAACATTATCATAACCATTAAACCGTATCTTGAAGCGCCACATCTGCAACGTCACTCATTAAGGCTGAGCAAAGGGAAAGGAAACAGAGAAGTCATGAACAAGATGATACAGCAGAAGAGAAAGAGTTGTTGCTTCAGAACAAGACTTACTTTTTGTCTTATTTGCCATTTCGTAGCTCATTAGCCCTAAAACAGGTCCCAGCTGTACTGCATTGACTTAGAAGAGCCAGCCACTGCTATTTCACAATGCTCTTCTCATCAAGTCTTTCCCTTAAACCAAAATTAAGACCACTTGGTTCAACTGACTTCATGTGATAGCTCTGCAAGCTGCCGTTTATCTGCTGGTCAAATTTGGAAACCGTTACCCTCAAACACTTTCCCAGCTGGAAGGTTTTCCTTTCTTGTTTACCCTTTTCCTTGCATTCTTGCATTGGTTTCACCCATATGGCAGGGTCACCAGCACAGTCACCAGCTCCTCCACAATTACACAGACTGCTGTCCAGAGTGGTCTCAACAATATCTGTGTAGATTTAGGCAGGTTCATGATGTTTTGGATGGTTTTAGTGCTGCTTTTATCCACAATGCTCTTCATTTCAGGGATGGTTTGTGGATCCTCACGACTGATAGTGCCACAGATGTTGCAGCACAGCTGTGAGGGTACAACGTGAGAATGGAAACTCTGTTTAAAGCTTCTACAATAACACAAGAAAATAATATTATTTCTTCTCCCATCCCATTCAAACCCACACATACAGACCACTTTGGCCAGACAGCAGCCTTTATAACATCTATTTCTGTAGCTTTTCAATATAGTTTAGAGGAGATTTTATTTAGGGTCAGCGAATGATCAGTTTCTTTAGTTCACTAAATTTCCTCAGCTGGCCTCATTGGCTCCCATCAGATGTTTAAGGGCGCGTTTTAATTTCTTCTTCATGAGAAAAAGTAAGTAAAAAGGAAAAATACATCTCCAGCTTATCTCTACATTCTGCAAAGGCCTGTGCTCTGCACTGTGGTTTGTTTTGGCAGAGCAGGGTGAGCAGATGTGCAGGCCTGGCTGTGGGTGTCATTTCTCAACACGTTCGCTGTTAGAATGATCAGCATCTGATCCATCCCTATACAGAAGTCAGGTTCCCAGTGGCTTTTTAGAAGTGGGAGTGAAATAAAAATGTGTGTCAAACATCACGGTGCCTTGTATAACTTTGGCCCGATGGACAAGCTTCGGGACCCGTCTCTGCCTGCATGAGGTCAAACCAAATGGCGTGTGTACAAAATCTGGAGCTCATTCTCCCCAGGGGCTAAGCTACATCCCCAAAACCTGTGTCTGAGCTTAGAAAGGCTTTAGTTATCTCTATCCCAGAGGTCAATTCCTGTGGATTACTGAGCAATTCCGTGGCTCAGGCAGCCTAACAGAGCCCCACACCTCAGAGGTATCTGAGCGAAGGGTCTTTCCTCTGCTGGTGGGAGATGCCAGGCACTGTGCTAATGCCTAAGGTTAGTTTCATTAAGTTCTGTCCTCTATGTGTATTCGTTTGCCCAAACCAGCAGGGTACTCAGGCTACACATAACACCCTCAGGCTGCATCAAGGACTCATAGCATCCTTCTCCAGGAAACTGAAGTGAGGAGATGCTGGTGGAGTAGGTAACAGGCAGGGAAGGTGGCCCTTTGCTTAGAGATCTCAAGAGATCCCAAGGATGGCAAGTGCTGAGGATCCAGGCAGGAGTAAACAAGAGAGCATAACTCTGTAATGGGAACTCTATTAGGATAGCACAAATACACAATAACAGTAACCATAACAAAAGTTGTGAGCAGGACAAGGGTATAAATTCAGGGAATCATAGAATGGGTTGGGTTGAAAGGGATCTCTAAAGGTCATTTAGTTCAACCCCCTTGCATTGAGCAGGGATATCCTCAACTAGAGCAGGTTGCTCAGAGCCTCCTCAAGCCTGACCTTGAATGCCTCCAGGGATGGGGCCTCCACTACCTCCCTGTTTAACCTATTCCAGGGTTCCACCACCCTCATGGTAAAGAACATCTTCCTAAAATAAAAGTCTTCCTAATTTGTGCAAATATCCTCAAGTTGCATATATATATATACATATTCGCACACACATGCACACACTCACTTAAGCCTGCAGGTACTAAGTTGTGTAGACAAATATCTACATTGTTGTCACATGCATTTACCTATGTATCACAGAATCACAGAATTAACAAGGTTGGAAAAGACTGTAGAGATCATCAAGTCCAACCTGTAACCTATTGCCTAGCCTATCACCAACCTATTATCCAGTAGTCTATTTCCTTTCAAGGATCGCAGGGATCTTTGCAGGTATCAGTGAACTGCTGAAGCAAATAAATATTGAACACGCAGCTTAGATGAGGAAACACTGCCCCTGGCTCTGAGCAGGGATGTTGGACCGGGTGGTCTCCAAAGGCCTATTTCAGCCCTAGTGATTTTGTGAAACAGCCCAAACCAGAATGTGAAATCTAGGGTAGGATCAGATCCCTTAACTTCATTCAAACTTCATGTGTTTGGTCTACCTGCTCACACCTTGCAGGGGATTGCTTCAAGGGCAGGTTGGAGACCGTAGAGCTCATCAGTGCATATTCATAGAATCCTAGAATGGTTTGGGTTGGAAGGGACCTTAAAGATCATCTAGTTCCAACTTCCTGCCATGGGCAGGGACACTTCCCACTTGATTTATGGACTAGAGTTTCTCAGAAGTCAAAACTCCACACAGCATCCCTCAACTCTGAATTCTGCATATGATCCTCTGTCAGCTGACATACGCTAATGGTAAACTCATGTATATGACATGCAGAGAACAACCTATGGATTTAGTGCCTGAGGGGGTTTGTGTGGGCTAAATACTCTGGAAAAATGGAATGTCTAATGCCCATTAGTGAGCAGAAATGTGGGGTGAAGTTAGAAACTGATGCATGTTAAGCCTCAGTAATCAATTTGTCATACATAGAGAGAGAGAGAGGCTAAATCTGTATGAGTAAACAGACAGTCCCAGGGAATATACCAGAGGGACGAGAAGTCATCCAAAGAGACCTGGACAAGCTGGAGAAGTGGGCCCAGGTGAACCTCGTGAGGTTCAACAAGACCAAGTGCAGGATCCTGCACCTGGATCAGAACAAACCTCATCATCAGTACAGGCTGAGGGACGAGGTGATAGAAAGCAGCTGCCATGTAGTTTTTAGTGAGTAATGAATCACTTTTCTCTTCTGGTGCAATGGCATACTCAGGACAAATAACTGCTACTCATTTCGTAAGCAGCTGTGGGAGAGGTATGTTCAGTGCTAGGTGAAATGGCACTGGATGAGCAGCTATTTTTCCTTTGTACTTCAAATGGCAGATCACAAATCCCTTGCATACAAGGACAGATGTTCATATGCATGTAGCCCAAAATGACTTGAGCCCATCAGCCTCCAAGCAGCACTAGTCCACGCTGTTGCATGAGATTATTCATGGTCTCCTTTCTCTTTCCTGTGCTGTTTTTTGAGGGCTTCCTAATCACAACATATTTTTCTTTGTACATTGTGTATCTTGTTCAGATAAGATATTCAGATTCGGATATCTTAGTCAACTTTTATGGTACTTAGCTCCAGAGGACCTTCTGGTGAGGCAAATCAAGTTGCTTGCCTTAGTGGTTTGGTTTATTATTGTCATAATCCTTAAACCCGGTGCGGTGGGTGTGTATGGGGAGTAGTGGGACAAGCAGGTTGGAAACATGCAGTGTGGGAGGGTGCTGAGAATATTTCATCTGCCGTTCATGGTAAAAAAGATCACTGAGACTAAGCCATAAAGTGGATGAATTGCCCAGGCAAGATATACAGATGCCAAAGGTCATACTTTAAGTATCTCTGGTCTGAACAGCTGACACAAATCACCCTGAGAGCTCCCTGAGCGTGCAGAGGCAGCCTGGAGAGATGAGGTGCAGCACTTCTTGTTTGGTGGGTCTGCCCTAGCAGGCTTGGTGGGATCTGCGTGCTGGGTGAGATCTGCTTTCCAGGGCAAGCTGTGTTGGTAGGCAGGAGATCAACATGGAAAAAGGCTTTAGGAGGAGAGCAGCAGAAGGCTGCAGTGGATGCGGGTTGTAAGGATTCAATGGCAGAATAAAATAGAGTTGTAGGAGGGAGGGAGCGCAGGGAACACGAACGAGGATATAGATGAAAACATAGAGAGCCCTGGAGGGGGGAGGAGAAAGGCTGAATTTGGCAGAGAAGGAGAGCAACGAGGTGCTCCAAGGAAAGGGGCCGTAAACACTGTGTAGCAGGTAAGGAAAATATAATTCTGTCATCATTTTTAGTCTCTTTTCCCTCCAAACACAGATGCCTGTACAATTCCGTGCAAGTTCTTATACATCTCTGTGTCTGTACATGTATATGCAAATAAACCACTCTTTTTTTTTATGAAACTCATTTAATGGGGGGTTCTGTATATCCTAAATTTTATTTTTCTTCTGTCACGGGAAAATTCCCTCAGGCTACCAACATCAGCTGCTTTCTGTTATGCTGCCATCTGTTAAATAAAATAACTAGAATTCCTTTTTTCTCTTTCCCCAGTGGCTTTCCTGTTTTTCAGCTTTGGTCAGTTCTGCCTATTTAATGTTCTTTTATGATGCAAAATAGCCTCTTACTTGTTAAATAAATAAAATACTGCAAAATATATAAAAATGCATCGAATCTATCTGCGTTAGTCGTTTGAGAAATACCCTTCGCTTTGGAGTTGTTGATTTAAATCACACTATATTCCAAAGTGTATGCGGCATTTATGGTGGGAGTTGTAGCAAGGCCACTCCGGTGGTACAGTGGTATACTTCAAATCTAAATCCAGATCCAGATTTTAAAACACCTTAAAAATGCAGATGTGATTGAATGAAGGGCTTCCATTTAGAATTTTCATTCCTGTAAGATCCAATGCCCAAATTCTTGTGCCAGGAACTAAATAGCCGTAATATTTGTATTGCCAGTACTCACAGGGTACACCATAGATGGCTCTGAAATCTTTGGAGGCTTGTTAGGTTGACATGGACTTTGAAAATACCTGAAATGCTCCGTAAAATGGGCTGCACAATTGTATTATTATCTTATTATAATTCTTTTCTTCAAACTAGAACTTCTCTTGCTTTTGGTGGCCCTCAGATAAGATTTAGGGTAAAGTCTCTGCATATCTTCCTGAGTGTCCTCTACTTTCAAGTGAAGAAACATTTGCTATGTATCTAGCAAACTCAATTTATATCTGTCCAAAGGGGTTCTACAGCAAAACTACTTTTCTTCAGGTTTTCAGATGACAAGAGGATTCGATAGTCTGTATTGCCCTCAGAAAACAACAAACACTGTGATGTAATGTCTGTCTCTCTAGCTCAGCTTTCTCTCAGGAGTCTGTGCAGCTCCCTCTGTTCCCTCAGCCGGTGGAAATTACTTCCGAGTCTTCAAACCCTCTACATCACAAATGTCGCTTCCTAAATGTAAGGGGAGGGGAGGCTTTGCCAGGTTTTTTTTAGCCTCAATTTCGAGCTACATTTTCAGGTGGAGGGAAGATCTGATGGCATGGGACCAGCCACAGGGGATTGCTGATGCTCTGCGGTTTTAAAAGTAGAGGCAATGAGAGAAAAGATGTTCACTGCCTGGTACAAACTAGTACTTCTGATGTGAAATTCCATGGGGGAACTGGGAGGGGAAGGGCTGTGGTTGCCTTTTGAGGGTGATAGAGGAGAAGCAGAGAGAGAGGGAGAGGAACTACTCTCATCTGGGTCTGTTGTATCTGCTGGTCTCCAGCAGATGAGCTGCTGGAAATAGTACAGCACTTACAAAGTTTATTGTCTTCTAAACTATCTGAGCACTTTCTTGGTTTTAGTCTTTGAGATGAAAAGCCACAAAACCCAAGCAAAGGCTGCCTGTCTCTGTGTGTAAGTGCTAACTTTACATGTGCTCCTTTAGATGTCTACCGTGGCTCCACAAACTCATTGCTTTCCCTGCATAGCTCTCTGTAATGAATTGATCAAGATGTCCTCTCCGGGAGCCACGAATTTCTTACTCAGCAGCAATGGGCTTGTGGGGATGATGAGGGATCTGACGTTTTTCAGGCAATGGTTTTAAACTAGAGCAGGGTAGATTTAGATTGGACATTAGGAAGATGTTCTTTCCCATGAGGGTGGTGGAACACTGCAACAGATTGAATAGGGAGGTAGTTGAGGCCCCATCCCTGGAGACATTCAAGGTCAGGCTGGAGGAGGCTCTGAGCAACCTGCTCTAGTTGAGGATGTCCCTGCTCCCTGTAGGGAGTTGGAATAGATGAGCTTTAGAGGTCCTTTCCAACCCAAACCATTCTACAATTCTATAATTCATACCACTTACATTCAGACATGTAAAATTCATCACCTAAGTCTCAGCAGCTTTTCTGGGTGTCCCTTAAATCGTTAGAGGTAAAATGGGAAGTTGCAAGAAATTTTTCATCGTACCTAACTTTGACATTTCCCTTTGAATGAGAAAAATATCCCTTCAGAGTACCCCTTTGACACCACAGATGGCAGAGAGAGCCTAAACCAAACTTCTACACATTAAGATTTAGGCAAAGTTGGGTTTTTTAGGTTGCTTTTCAGGGAAGAAGCTTGCTGTGGGATGTGGTCAGCATGGAGGCACATCTGTAGAATCATAGAATTGTCAGGGTTGGAAAGGACCTCAAAGATCATCCAGTTCCAACCCCCCTGCCATGGGCAGCGACACTTCCCACTAGAGCAGGTTGCTCAGAGCCCCATGCAGCCTGGCCTTAAAGGCTTCCAGGGATGAGGCTTCTACCACCTCCCTGGGCAACCTGTGCCAGTGTCTCACCACCCTCACAGGGAAGAACTTCTTCCTAACTTCTAATCTGATCTCCCCAGCTCTAGTTTTGCTCCATTCCCCCCAGTCCTACCACCACCCAACATCCTGAAAACTCCCTCCCCAACTTTCTTGTAGCCCCCTTAAGATACTGGGAGGCACAATAAGGTCTCCTTGGAGCCTTCTCTTCTCCAGACTGAATAACCCCAACTCTCTCAGTCTGGCTTCATAGCAGAGCTGCTCCAGCCCTCGGATCATCCTCGTGGCCCTTCTTTGGCCACGCTCCAGCACATCCAGATCTTTCTTGTAACAGGGGCTCTAGAACTGGATGCAGAGCTCCAGGTGGGGTCTCACTAGAGTGGAGTAGAGGTGGAGAAACACCTCCCTCGACCTGCTGGTCGCCCTCCTCTTGATGCCACCCAGGATACAATCGGCTTTCTGGGCTGCAAGTGAACACTGGCAGCTCATGTTGAGCTTCTCGTGTCGCAGGAGGAGTCCTAGTGAGACCCAGCAAAGTTGAAAGCCAGTGAGCAGCGAGCTGAGACTCAGCGCAGCAGCCTGGGACGTGTCCAAATGTGAAGATGTTGAGCAGATCGGTGGCACCACCACAGACCCAAACAAACATGTCTGAATTCACCGTAATATACAAGTCACGGACCAAACCCAACGCAGCTCCGCAGAGATGCTCGCTGTCAATCAGTAAGGTGCCCTGGAGCAAACACGCGGTGTGTTTTAGAGGTTCCTCTGCAGGAGCATTCAGGATGGAGGTGTGCTCGCTGTGCGGGGAATTACCCAGACTCCAGTCTTGTAGCAACACGACGGTAGGCTGAAGACACTTCCCTCTCTTGTAAGAAATCGTGCTTTCTTGGATCACTTGAGGAATCTGGCAATTAATGATGGCTTTGAACATTACATCTTCAAGGCTGATAAATATGGGAAGAAAAAAATCAGAAATGTATAGTTTTTATTATAGTTTTTCTTTTATGCAAGCCCTCTGAGAAGGTGCTGCATAGCACATGTTTATTCAGTGATTTGACAGTAATTCTCCAGTTAGGAAACTGCAAAAAAAGCTATAACCAGTAAGTTACCCAAGGCACAGAGCAGTGAACATCTGCTTCTTGAATTGTGTCTTTCGGAGGGGTTTAAAGAGAGTTTAGAGAGAAGAGGAGGCTCAGGGGAGACCTCATTGCCCTCTACAACTCCCTTAAGGGATGTTGTAGCCAGGTGGGGGCTGGTCTCTTCTCTCAGGCTGCCAGTGACAGAACGAGAGGACACAGTCTTAAGCTGCGTCAGGGAAGGTCTAGGCTAGATATTAGGAAGAACTTTTTTCCAGAGAGAGTGATTCCCCATTGGAATAGGCTGCCCAGGGAGGTGGTGGAGTCACCATCATTAGAGGTGTTCAAGAAGAGGTTGGATGATGTACTCAGGGACAAGATTTAGATGATGAGATAATATTGGGTAATAGGTTGGTGATAGTCTAGGTAGTAGGTTATAGGTTGGACTTGATGATCCCTATGGTCTTTTCCAACCTTGTTAATTCTGTGATTCTGTGATTTTTAAGTTAGGAAATTTGAGCTGGGGACAGAAGGATAAACCTTTCTGTTACATGACAGACACACCGAGCGCTACGAGGAGTTGCCGAAACTCTTCAGTCATGACAGCGTGTTCGGTATCACTAACAGAAACAAGGGATTTATCCATGGGAAAAAACCCCAACCCACTCCAATAACTCATCCTATCTGTTACATTAGAATTATATATCCTTGGATTGCTTCCTCCTTCACTTACTTGCAGCCACCTTTGGGGATGGGACAAATGCAGCTGTTCAAACAGCGTGCAGCAACCCTAAACCATGCGAGGAAGTGGAAAGATTTATCGTTACTCTCCATCCGCAAGGAATTCGAGGAAGACAGTTGGAATTACTTTGCATCCCCTGAAATTACTTTGCATCCACAAACTACTGCATCTCTTCTGGAAAAAAAAAATATGTCAAGGTATCTATAGTGTCCAAGGATATTTGACTTCTTTGGTTTAGGGCCACTAAAGGCAAAGGCCCACTGTTGCAAGTCTCGTGGAAGGAGCAATATTTACTTTTCAGCTCAATTTTGATAAATTGAGAACATGTTTTGACTGAGAAAGCATCACTTAGTGAGGGTACTGAAACACATGTTCTGAATGTTTTTCCCCCCAATTTCTTTAAAACTGCAGAGAAAGAGGTTATGTGAAGATCTGGGCAAAACTCCGTTTGTTTGTGGCTATTTCTGAATCTCCTGTCGACATATGACTTGATCACTCTCTCTGCAACCCATTTTTTTTCTCTCCCAAGAGAAGGTACGATAATCATTCCCTTGTGATTGTTTTCAGGAAAATATTGAAGATACCTTAGGAGTTTATCTAACCATGAAACGAAACTGCTCTTCTAGTTGTGTTAAAGAGACAGAACTATGTTGAGAAGTGTGCTATAAAAGAGATCTACATGATTGTACAGATAAAACATCTAGCATTGTATTGGAAACTTTTGCAATCAGTTTAGTTGAAACTCGGACACTTGCCTAGGCTGGCAGGGCTTCACTGGTGTGTTCAGGGTGCAGAACCAGCTCCAGAGCCCTCAAAGCATGAAGAAAATCACAAGGAGAGTGGGTCTTTGCTCTGTCTGCATGACCCTGGTATGTTGTGCTAGTGGTAGGTATTGTATATGTTTAACAAGTAAAGGGAATGGTCCTACAGCTGGGCTTTGGATCTCTCACACAGGCTCTCCAACACTGGAGCAGAGCAGCTGAAAGTGAAAAGCTATCTGAGGCTTTACGCATCTTTAATTTCGGATAATGAAACCCTCCTTTCTGGTTGACAGATCCAATGTTGCTCCTGGTATGGATTCAAGCAGCTGTAATGTGAAGGAATTCAAAACTTCAAGCAGTGGATTATAGCCCAGGGCTCCAGCAAGCACTGTTTAAATGATATAATTACACATTTTCTGAGATGTTTCTTTCTGCAAATGATATTACCCGTGTTTCACACATACTCGCAGCCTTTGTTAGTGGAGGCATAAGGTGTCGTAAACCTTACTGAAATATTCAATCTACGTTTACAATGCTGGATTAGTAAAGCCAGCAACCAAAGTATTTATTAGAAATCCAATTTTCAGACCTTTACGTGCAACCAGGAGTTGTTTGTTACTACCCAGGTCTATCGGACCTCCCATGTTCTTTAGGTACGGCCTATGGAAGACCAGCCTGGAAGTGCAGAAGACTACATCACTCTGATGGTGACTTTCTCCCTTAGCCTACGTTCCCTCTTGTCTATTTGGACTGCAAGCTCTCCACAGGAAGGACTCTCTCTCCCTCACTGACACAAAGTAGTCCCAATGTAGACTGAGTTCTGTGAGCTCTGTGTGTGAATATATATATATCTATCTATCTCACATTTTCAGAGGAATAACGAGACAGTTCCTAAAAGTGGAGCTACAAGAAAGCTGGGGCAGGGCTTTTTACAAGGGTTTGTAGTGATAGGATGAGGGGAAACAGCTTTACGCTGGAAGAGGGGAGATTTAGACTAGCTATTAGGAAGAAAATCTTTATAGTGAGGGTGGTGAGACACTGGCCCAGGTTGCCCAGGGAAGCTGTGGCTGCTCCATCCCTGGAAGTGTTCAAGGGCAGGTTAGATGGGGCCTTGAGCAACCTGCTCTAGTGGGAGGTGTCCCTGCCCATGGCAGGGAGGTTGGAACTAGATGGTCTTTGAGGTCCCTTCCAACAAAAATCATTCTAGGATTCGACATTTTTCCTCTTTTCCTCTACGTCTACAGCTCTAAAATGTCAAGATACGATATTCCCAGTTAGGTTGAACCTTATTTTCCCCGAGACAAAAATCTAGGTACTCTCAATCTGAAAGTGTGACTTGCAGCAGGAAAAAAGACCTCACAAGAGATCTTCCCTTCCAGATTAATTCCTCTTAATTATTTCAGCTCTTAAGGTCAGGAAAATACGTAACACAAACAAAACACGGTTTAAGGGGGAAACTTAGATTGCACAAATACCTTTCCTGGTAGGATGCTCATGATGAAAACTGCAAATGGCTATCAAAAGCCATTCACCCAGGGCTGTGCTTTCTTACTTGACCTGAATACTCTTCTCCTGAAAAATAGTTGAATCATAGAATTACAGAATCATAGGATCATTAAGGCTGGAAACAGCCTTCAAGATCATCAAGTCCAACCATCCACTAAACATTATCATAACCACCAAACCATGTCCTGAAGTGCCACATCTACACATTTTTTGAACACCTCCAGAGATGGTGATTCCACCACATCCCTGGACAGCCTGTTCCAATGCCTCACCATTCTTTCAGTAAAGAATTCTTTCCTACACCTACAAGCTTACAAAAGATGCTGAATCTGAAGCAGGAAGGCAATAGCTGCCACACAAATGTGTCATGTGATTTTAAAAATTATTTCTGGTCTAGACTTCTCTGGAGAGCTGCAGATCTGATGGAAGTGAATGTAAAGGAAAGCACCTTGTGGATAAGAAGCATTTTCAATTCTGTCATCGGGAGTACAAGAAGTAAATGATTTTGGCTTCTAGTTACAATATTTACCAGTACCTGCCACTTAGATATACATAAAAGTGGGTGCTTAGGTTAGCACATTGTCTTCATTTTCCTCAGGGCTACTTTCAAGCAAACCTTTGAGGAGCACCATAAGTACCACAAACCCAAAGGCTGAGCAGCTGCTGACGGGTGTCCAGGCACTGCCCCAGCCCTGGCCAGGATGCCAGCATTGCCCAGTTTGGTTCCTGGCCTCTCTGGAATAGCCCCAGGACATTGACCGCTTGCAGTTTCCCTCCTCTGTGCAACGCATTCTGCTCTCTGCATCTGCAGAATACGTCGGTCACAAGTAACTCGTTCTCAGTTATTGTGGCAGTCTAAAGATGCTAGAAAGGAAATCTAAGTCATTCCAACTCTTTCTGTGCGATTTGTTCAGCTTCAGAAAGGAGAGAAACATGCAGCAACAAGTCTAACTGTGAATGGTTTTAGGGAGGGTGAAGCTGTGGGTGTAACTATGCCATCCAGTGTTCCCAAGTTCACAAAAGAGCCTGTGAGTCTGAGAAAACAGGGCAGAGAAAGACAGACAAAGGTACAAGAAAAGAGATAAGAAAAGAGAAAGGGAGAGAGTGGGGAGAGAAGAAAAGACAGAGAAAGGAAAAGAGAAGGAGAGAGAGAAAGAAGGCAAGAAAGAAAGAAGGAAGAAAGAAGGAGAGAAGGAAAGAAGGAAGGGAGGAAGGGAGGAAGGGAGGAAGGGAGGAAGGAAGGAAGGAAAGAAAGAAGGAAAGAAAGAAGGAAAAAAAGAAAGAAGAAAGAAAGAAAGAAAGAAAGAAAAAAGAAAGAAAGAAAAAGGAAAGAAAGAAAGGAAAGAGAGAAGAGAAGAGAAGAGAAGAGAAGAGAAGAGAAGAGAAGAGAAGAGAAGAGAAGAGAAAAGAAAAGGAAAGGAAATAAAAGAAAAAAAGAAAAGAAAAGAGAAAAAGAAAAGAAAGAGGGAAGGGGAGAGGAAGGAGGAAAACAGGAATAAAAAAGAAAGAAAGAGGAGAAGGGAGGGAAATTTATACATCTTGTTTGTAAATTATGACTTTCCACATAGCCTAATTTTCATCACCAAGTCAAAAAATGTTACTTAACATTGGAAATGTATTTAGGAAGTGAAACACAGCAAATTCAATAATGCTGGAAATACCACAGAGAGCAGTAAACTGAAATGGCTTAAGGGCAGGCAGACCAGCTCTGCACACCAGCACCAAACAACACCCCATCCCCACATATCAAGAGACAATATCCATCCAAACGAATCTCTCTGAACAACTTCTGCTCTCAAGCTGTTCAAATCCATATCTGACCTCTGCTGGCCAGATTTTTCTAGTCTTTTTACAGGATCCGTTTGCAGAACACCACACGCTGGCTTCCCAGGCATGGCTGAGGCTGGTAGGTGATATTGTACACACGGGCTATTTTGACTTCTCTCTCAGTGAAGGAACCGCACCAAGTTTTTTTAAGCAACTGAGGAATCCCAACACTAGTTGTAACTGTTTTCCAGACCCTGGCAAAAGCACTCAGCAGTACTGCAGAGGATGATATTTGGCATAGTGAGATCTCTATGTGACCAGTCTCCTGACAGATACCCAGGCAGCGTGGCCTCGTTTCACTCGCGTGCCTGGGAACTCCCCAGGTCAGGTTTCCCACGGACTAACACACCTTCCTGCCATCCAGCCACTGGGACAGCTACGACTGTGCTGACAGGAAAAAAACCCACCCTTTGCTTATAGAATACTTTGTGGCCAGACTGTTATTAACATAGATTTTCATGTTCACGTTCTTCCCGTGTTTATATAACGCAGAACTGACTTTACTTGCTTGTTTTAAACTTTTAGGAAGTGCAGAGACAAGGTGCCTGCATGGGAACATGCTGGGCTGGCCATCAAAGAGGGATGAGTTCTCTTCGACTGCAAAACTGCATCTCAAATGCATGTGACAGGTAGTTGATGGGTTTAATACATCGCTGAGAGGCATTCACATACTGGGCGTGCTACAGGGACCTGGAACAGCACAAATAAACCACGGAGAAATGCATATTGCAGAGGTATGTCTCCACAAATATCCCAAACTTGTGCTCAGCCTTCATGGAGAGCCATCGTCTAATGGCTTGGAGAAGTGTTCCTGCTCCTGAGCTCTGCAGGGCACATCCCAGCTCATTGGAAATAAAAACCTATATAATTTAATGTGAACATCTGACAACGGCAGCTGCATAAACACTAATCACAGGCAGCCTAAAAGTTTCGGACAGAGATTGCAGCATTCCTCAGAATCACCAAGTCCTGTTTTAATGGTGGTTTGTGAGCTCTTGTGGAAGAATAGAAAACCTGTTGTGCACAGGGATCAACAGCTTCACATGAACTTAAATGTACTTTCTTCTTTCAAGCATCAATATGTATTACAGTTGAGTTTACACTGTAATCCTCGGCTAGCCACAAAAACCTGTAGACTTTTAGATGCTCGGCCCCTGTTAATGAACCCACAAGACAGATTTCTTGGCATTATGACATCAACGCGACCTCGTATTTACATGGAAGAAAACACCTTCAGAAAATACTAGCATAACTCAAATCTTGAAATCCTCTCCTGAGCAGAAACTCTCTTCAAAATCAGTAAGACCAAAGATATAAGGATCACTCACACAGAAGTTTCAGGGCTGTTCTTTCCAATCTACATATCTAAAAAAAAAAAAGCCTGTTAAAATGTGTCAGATCAGTTTGCTTTGTGTCTTTTCTTGCCAGCGTGAAAAAAAACCCCTGAAGATTGCACAATCGCAGTCCTTCAAAGAATACCTCTGATTTGAATTTAAAAACTTCACCATGCTGGCTTTGCCGTGTAGACTACACTTGCCTTTGAGATGAATAAGATACTTTCTGCCTATCGAGCTGAAATTCACGCAGCCGTTCTCAGATTTTAATGAGCAGAAAATCCTTTGTTGGAAATACAGGTTAGACTTGATTTATTTATTTTCTTTTTAAGATGAGAAAATACTGTCAGTAGCAGTGGGAAGGAGCCAACGTGTGTTCGTTGGTTACAGCAGTTACAAGATCTCGTATATGAGAAAAGGATTAAAGCAGATGGATGTCATCTTTTGTAGACTTGGAAAACTTAGTTTCAAGTTCATATTGATGAATAAATGCTATGAGCTGATCCCACTTCTATTGCCATTACGAGGAATTTTGTCATTCATTTTCTAAGGAACAATTCTAATTTATTTTCTTTATTCCATACCCAAGAATCTCACCTTAGCAGCTCGGGAATTTAACTTGGCGACACGCTCCCGGGACATTATAACACAGTGCAGAAGATCTGATTTTAAACGCGTGTCTAGTGATCTTAGAGGTCTTTTCCAACCTTAATGATGGTATGATTCTGCAAACACTCCTACAGGACCAGGGGATGGAGCCTATTGTGTAGAGAGCAGGCAGCCATGGAAATGAGGACCGCAGACTGAATTTAAGGGCGGCAACATGAGATCCTTGTGTAAAGCAAAAGGGAATAATGTGGTTCATGGATGTATGAACAAGGAAGTAGTGAGTAGGAGTGGGGAGCTGATCTTATCTCTCCCCACCGCTCTGCTAAGACTAATATTGGCATAGTGCAAAAAGTTCTAGTGCCCGTATTTTAAATGGGAAAAGTTGGACACAGGTCAGAGAGAGGATGAGAGAAAATGTCTCTCTAGTGAAAGCCTGGAAGGGATCTCTCTGCTCACCTTATCAAAAAGATGGAGACACGACTTGACTAAAGAGTACAAGTACCACCACAAGAAGATAATACTCTATGCAAAAAATCTCCTTCATCTAGTGGAGAAAGCATAGCAGGAATCAACAGCTAGAAGCTGAAGCCAAACAAATTCATACAAAGAAACCCAGGCATGCATTATTAATAGCAAGAGCAATTAATCCTGGGAACTACTTACCAAAAGTAGGGTTGGATTCTCTGTCTCTTGATGTTTTCAGATCAAGATTGGATGGCTTCCTAGTAGAGATGCCCCAGGCAAACCCCTATGAAAGAGAAGCAAGGTGAGACATAATAGTCCATGATATACCATAAGACCAGTTGACTGGATGATCCTGTTGTTGCCACTCATTGACTTTATCTCTGCTAGTAAATCAAAGTGTCAGATCATGTGCCCAGACTCCAGAACGTGATCACCTATGCTATTAAATTGTTAGGACAGTCTCGCACATGCTGTTGGTCTGGGTCAACTAGTCCTCTCCCAGACACACTTAGCACAGTTTGGGAATGGAAATAGTCCAGGGCTACAAGAAATTTGGACATGGGCACCCTATTTTGGAGAGGAAAGGAACGGAATGGTTGTACACTCTGGCCAGACCATGCTTTAGTTGGCAAAACTCATTTTTTGCCTACAGTACTTGCAAAGGCTTGAGTTGGCTAAGGCTGCACAAGGTTGAGCGCCAAGCAAGAGAAACGCCTGTGAATCAGATATTCCAGAGCTGCCTCCAAGTAGGTGGAATGATGTTGACACACTCCCAGCTTTGATGAGCCCTAAAAGGGAAAAAGGGAGAATGTTTTGACATATGTTGAATATTCAGAAAGGGTAATTGTTTCCTGCAGTAACTGACATTCCATAGGAGTAGTGTATTCCTGCCGGTCATGTCCATACTAGACAGAGATGTTGAAGCAGCGCTTCCCACACAACCCCCGCAATTAGGCAACGTGGAGCCTGATAACTGGGATCTTTTAAATGTCAACACGGCTTCCCAGTCCAGCGCTCACTCGGCGCTCATTAGCAGCATTGAGTTAATGTGTTTTGTTGCTGACGGTGATGATGTACAGAGACTCAACTGCTAACCCTCCATGTCTGTTGTAATAAGAAAATAAGGAATGCGAATTCAACATGAGATTTAGTTTCTCATGTCAGGCATCCCAGAAGGATGCTCTTCACTGTTTCCAAGTGCTGGAAGCATTTCTTGCCTCCTGAGTTAAAGAGATACTAACCCTCAGGCTTTTTATAGAAGACAACAATCCCAGACACCCCGGCTAAAGCATTAGCAGGCTCTAAACAATTTCTACAGTGAAATTGCATCTAAGATGCATGTCTCTTCCTGTTGAACCTGGCAGCACAGTAAATATTGTATGGGTCCTAAAGAGAGTTGGGCAGTAGCTGCTGGGCTATCACTGTATGTATCTAATGTCCCTAATGCATAGTTTGGTCTGTTGGGAGAACTGAAGGGCAGGTCTCCATTGCATCACTGCACAGACACCACGTAGCTTTATGAGCACTGCATACCTCCAAAAGAGATAGTCATAGAATCATAGAATACCAGGTTGGAAGGGACCTCAAGAATCATCTAGTCCAACCTATCAAGGTCAAGAAATACAGTTTGAATGAGTTGGCCCAGCACCCTGCCAACCTGAGCTTTAAAACTGCTCAATATAGGGGACTCCTCCACTGGCCTTCGGAGATTATTCCAATGGCTGATTGTTCTCATGGTGAAATATTTTCTTTTGGAGTCCAATCGAAATCTCCCCAAGGAGTAGCTTGTACCCATCACCCCTTGCCTTTCCCGTGCGAGCCCTTGTAAAAAGGGAGTTTCCATCTTCTTGGCAGCCACCCTTTATGGACTGGGGCATGGTAATAAGGTCTCCTCCTTGTTTTCCTCCCTACTGAGGGCCACAGTGCCAGGACTAACTCACCAGTATCTGAATGAGGGAGTTTAGCATTAGTTGACATATCTCCACAAAACACCCAAACCAGCCTTGTGCTCTGTGTGTATCACAAGACTCTTGTTCAAGAAAACTGAGCAATTCTGAGTCTCTCTGAGACTCATTGAAAGAGTGCGAGCACTGCAGCAAGGGAATGCAAACAGCCACTTTTCAGTTCTCTTCTGACAGCCTCAAGATCCTCTGCTGACAACAAGGTCATCTCTCTCAGATCAAGGTTTGTTATTTTTGAGAAACTCGGATCACTCAACACCTGGAGGCAATTTCCTAAGCATCTGCATTTTTACAATGTGAAGCCAAGGTGGGATGCAAGAGCAAAACTCAGTCAGCTCTCAGAAAACCTGGCACCCCTGAGCTTTGTAAGTTTGCCTTAGCTGAGTAAAGTCGTCGTTTGCAGGGTATCGGTGAAAAGCTTCTGGTTTAAGTGAAGCAACGCTGTGGTTGTGGCTTTCCCTTCATTATACAAAACATTCGTGTTTTAGAAAATTTCAGTTACGTTTCATTCTGGCACTTTAAAAAAAAAATAAATGTTGTCATAAAAAGTGAACATAACACTGAAAAGCAGCACTCTGAACAGAGGAGACAAATCTACTAGCAAAGTGTAGAGGTCCACAGATTGGCCATCGCTCATCCTCAACCCAGTCCAGCTTGCACTCTTGCAGCCACAGCTCAGGCACGATTCAGAAGCTTGACTGTTGCAAACAGGCATTTGGGATGTGGTAATTCATTTTTTGGGGAGAAGGTCCTTTCCCTGTGCGGCCGTGAGGTGTGGCACAACTCTAGACCATGAAGAAGAAAGCAATCCTTGAACTATTTTCTATTCACAGTGATGCCATCGTAGCATTTATCTTGCCAGGACGTGAGAGAAGGAGCAAATGAAGCTCTCAGTAGAACTTCAGGCGTCACAATTTAGCAAGAGACACTGAGGTACTGTAAAAAAAGTCAAGGTTCAGTTTAGGACACTAAGTTGGGGTGTCTCCATGTAGGTGTCAACATGTGAGGCAAAGAAGCCATTCAGTTTTTATCAGCTGAAGATATTCTTGGTGCCCTCCTTGACTTCTGGACAACAGCGCAAAAGACTTTGAGTCTTTTCTGGGCTGTGTCATTTCTCACAGTACCACATAAAAGGCTTTTGTACCTCAGGACATGCGTCTGGGCAGCTGAGCTGAGCCCATAGCCTTGGGCAGTGTGACCTGAGTTGCTTGCTGGGCTTCCCTGGCTGTATTAAGTTCTCCACTGACCACGACGGCCTCATATGCAAAATGCATACTAAATGTGGTTGCACGTAGACACTGAAGTCTAGGAGTCTTAATACAGAGCTGAAACCTACCCCAACTTTCTAAAGAATTAATCATTATATTCGTGATATATTTTATTAATTTAAAAAGACAGACATATAAAACCATATATTGGTCTTCATTAAGATGATGCTAAAGAAAAAATCAGAATACTGCTCATATTTGTTTTAATCAGGGCATAGATAGATACAGATATCAAGGGCTACCAGTGTTGATTTGACCATGCTTTGTATCTCTCTTCTTTCTGCCATTCTAGGTACTGAAATTTGGCCTTTGTGAGATGGTATTGCATTTTCAGAGAGGGTCATGGATGGATCCCATCTGTGGATGCAGCACTGGTCTCTAACATTTTTGAATATTTTTACAGAGCATAGAAAGCAAAGGTGGTAATAAATCCCCAGGTCTTATCTGCCTCGCTACCACCCCCTCTGCGACAGTAACAGAGATTCTTCTTTGATGGAGACGCTGCAGTGTGAGAACTTCTGAAAGAAGAAATGAAGGGGCAATAACAAGAAGAGAGAGGCTTGGGAAATAGCAGAGGAAGAGACTTCGCTGGGCATATTCAGACCTGTCCAGCTGAGCACAAAGACGTGACCTGGAACCTGTCAGGACACATCTGTGTCCACTATATGCTCAGTCTCATGATGAACATGTCAGGCAGAGGAATCTGACTCAGAAGTCTCTTCTCCAATCTGCTGCTGCTGGTCTGCCAGATCATAGAATCATCAAATATCTCAAGCTGGGAGGGACCCATAATTGGGTCACAGAATCACAGAATATCTTGAGTTGGTGATCATGGGAGCATCCCTCACCTCTTCATCATCCTATGCCTCCTTGAAAACTGGCACAACCCTGACTCAGCCTCCCATTCAGAAACTGGGTAGATGAAATGTCTGTCTCTGTGCAGCTCAGATTAAGCAGTGCTCTCCCAGCCACAGCAGTAAGCTCTGACAAAGTGTTTTAAATGAGCAGAACTTTATTAGAGGGAAGTGAGGGAAAGAAACAGAATGAAGCATTAGTATGGGAAACTTGAATTAACCGCCAGCAAGCCCCAGCCTTACTCCTCAGTGTAGTTATTAAGGAATTAGCCTGGACCCAGGTTTCTGCTTGCAGCTATGATGGTGCCGAAGGGATGGCTGCTGCTCTCCTCCCTGGTCTCATTCCCCCTGAAGCGTGCCTATGCTCGTGATGGTTCAGTGGAGCGACTGGTCAGGCCATTTCCAGGGCATGGCCAAACCCATGGACAATGATTCCAGCCTTGCTGCTGGTGAAGGATGTGCCCGTGGAGCCCTTAGGCTAGACAGATGCTCCCTGTTGCCCCAGACTGGTGCTCTGTAGGTTCGATACCATAGGGTTTGCCATGGGCTGCTGTGGCTCTTGCAATATCACCTCCTGCTTACAGCTGGGTGCTGCTGTCTGCAATCACCACTCTCTCAGGCCAACTCCTCACCTTCTCAGGGCCATTGCCACACTGGAATCTATCTGGAGCTCCCTTAGGAAGCTGGGGGTGGCTCTTCTCCAGGCTTACCAGTGATGCCAGTGAACTCCACTCCTTTTAAGATGCCTTGCCATCATATTTACAAGCCTTCTGGGTGCAGCAGTTCTCTCCTACTATGTTTTTTCACTTTAGCAAGACCAAAAAAATGTAGCTTCTAGCTATTCCTACTGTAAGTAAAGCTGATACTACATGATCCGTGAGAGGATTAAAACTCTACCAAAATGGCCAAAAGTGATGGGAGTGCAAAGAGGGAGGTGGGATAATACAAAATAGAGCAGGTAGGGAAGTGATGAAGCATTGGCCTCTTTTGCAAAGGAGAATGTGGTTGATAACCATCACCCCTCTGATGCCTGAGAAGAGGGATATGTGCGCAGGTGCAGAGGGAGGCATGATGCAAAAGGAGGTTAAGCAAAGGAAACACATGGAACAGCAAAGGGGCGAAAGGATGAGCAGAGCACATAGTGTGAAGCAGGGTAGGAGAGGATGAGGCAGAGAAAGAGCCGATCTGAGACACAGTGCAGCTCTTTGCTACCCACAATGTNCTTCCATGTCCTGCAGGCAGCTTGCTCATGTAAATGGTACATTCCTCAGAGCAAGGAAACAACTGAAGTTTCACCAGAGAAGAGAAACATCTGAGTGATGCTGAGGAGGAGGTGGAACAGGAAGGAGAAGAAGAAACAGTTTCCAGCACCTAGCACTGGGAGAGGCTGTCCTCAGGTCTGGGACACACCGACAGCCCAAGGGGTATCAGCTGGAGGGACAATGCTGTATTCCCTGCCGCAGATAGTGAGGAGTTGTGGGATGAAACAAAGTCGTTCCCTGTGGAAGAGCCCTGATTCACAAGAAAATAATGTTAGATAATAATGTTAAATAATGTGCTGCCACATATCTAGCTTGGCCCTGTTTGAGGTTGGACTAGATGATCTCGAAGGTCTCTTCCAACCAAAGATATCCTGTGACTCTGTGACTTGTGGGTGATTTTTGAGCAGCCCTCCCCATGGCTGGAGAGGCATCAGCCGTTCTGTGCTTAGGCACAAATTAAGGGGTCTTTTGTTTTCCCATCCTCTGCCATCTCTGTACCACATACACCTGATCTTTACTCATCTTTACTTCACAGGGAAGGGCAAAGGACCCAAGAATTGAAATGCATTGCATGAAAGACAATGCTTTTTTAAACAAAGAACAGCACAAACCCCTCACCCTGGGTGTGCAGTGAAAGGGGCTCCCTCCCTCAGATGGAGATGAGATCTGGGGACTTTGCAGTATCAGGCTGGCAGTTTGAGCTCCTGTTTCAATGGAGCTCCTTCATTAAATAAATCCTATCTAAATCTGCTTCTCTACCACTAGAAGAACCGCTCTGGGCAAATCTTAACCTCTCTTCCTTCTGTAAACAACTGAGATGAGCTCGTTCATGTGCCCTGGATCTGCATTGCTTAGAATTAGTAGCAAAAACTTAGTCAAATAAAAATAGCATTTTAGTGATTTCTTTCTCAGATTCTCATTTCCTGATTTCTCTTTGTTATCTACAAGTGAGATCTTCATCCTTTCTGGCTATGAGGCAATTAATTCCTCTTTTTAATTGTGACAGCGTTTTGCCATAAATGGTTTAACCTCTAGCCAGGCTGTCTTCTGCAGTTCCCACTGTTTCTGAAAACCTTTAAGAAATACAACGAGTTACTACCGCGTGGGCTCCTTACCTCCCACATGGTGCTACCTCTGGAAAATGCTCCCATGGGGATACCTATGTGATACCCAGAAAGAAATTCTTTCCTATGAGGGTGGTGGAACACTGGAGCAGGTTGCCCAGGGAGGTAGTTGAGGCCCCAGCCCTGGAGACATTCAAGGTGAGGCTCGAGGAGGCTCTGAGCAACCTGCTCTAGTTGAGGATGTCCCTGCTCCCTGCAGGGGGGTTGGACTAGATGACCTTTAGATGTCCCTTCCAACCAAAGACATTTGATCATTCTGTGTCGAGCACTTTCTTTTTTATCACTATTATAGGGGCTTTAAGCAATCCTACTCCCTGCCAGTCCTGACTTCACTGCTGTGAGGACAGATGGTTGGCATGTTGTCCCCGCTGAGACTGCCCCTCTAATCCCTTCCCATGGGGTCAAGGTGCCTTGAATCCCTGCCTCCCACAGCAAGATTGTGTTTTGGGGAGCAATTTCTTCATTTACCACCTCTGTGACACCTTCTTCCCTGGGTGAACTGTGAAAGGAAATCACCCCACAAGTACCCTGGCAGCTAGAGAGGGTTAAAGGTTTCCTCCAGAAACCTTCTGTATATGAAGATTTTGGCTAATGTAAACCAAAATTATTTGGCAGAACGTGTGTATCCACTTTGGAGGGGAAAAAAATTGAGAGGAGAAATCTGTTCTACCAGGGTAGCTAACAGGTCAGGGACCTTTGCCTAGACCAGAGTTCAAATGTCCTTTCTACAAACAGCTGGATATGAGGACAAGGACTTAACCTTTAGTCTACTGTCTAGAACCGACTATGCAAAAAACCCCCCCATTTCCTGTTTAGTCATAGGTTGAATGAACAGTTAGAGGGGAAATTATGGCTTGAGTTGAACCAAGAAACAGAAATCTGGGGTTTCTGGGGAAAAGAAATACTTTTGTTACCATCCAAGATATTTTTGATCTAAACCAAACTGTTTGAAGACTCTTGGGGGAAATAAAACTTAACCCTTTCTTTTATAAATTTAGGATAATTTTAAAATTTAAGATGCCTTTCTGCAATGAAAAGTGAAAAGTTATGTTTGCCAAATGCCAGGAAGAAATATCGAAGCAATATTTTTTTTAAAAAAAAGGTCTCCATCTTGAGGGCCAATATTTTTGTCCAAACTTAACCCAGATCTATAAATAAGTTTGGTCTTTCTAAAGATGGGTTGGCTTTTTTCAGGAAAAACATTTGTAAAATCAAATATAAAAAGCTTCCACGTTCTCTCTTACCACACTTGGAATAAGGACCTTGACCCTTTGGCTACACTGGAGTAGGTGAAGGGCTTCTCCCTCACTCATATTCTTTTTCCATCTCTTAAAGTAGTGTTTTCTTCCTGTGGTGAAACAAGAGATCCATTTTCTGGCCAGAGACCTTGCCAGGGCTGTGCCCTCTCTCCCAGTGGGGGAGAACTCCATTGCAAACCTACTTTCCCACTAATGCCTGACCAGTTTATGAATGGAAACACGGTCAGCAAGCCCATACGGACTTCCCAGTCCTTTGGCATCTCACCAAGTTGTTCACAGAGAAAGAGGCGGTGGCATTGAAATTATCAAAGACAGTGGCACAGCCTCTTGTGGATTAATTCCAGAGGAAAGCGAGACAAAAACAGCCTCCAGGTTTGAGGCTCTTACTGTCCAAAGAAGAGGAAAAAAACCACTAACAAAAGTCTTTTGGTGAGCTAAGTATCAAGGCATGTACCTGTAGGTAAACACGTGTTTAATTTCTCAAGCTGGGTATCAGAGACACGATGGTGAGTAAGATCAGCTGGATGACAACTATTTTGCCACCCCTGCTGACTCAGAGGATGGAAGCCCAAATCATTGCCTTTATCTGTTCTGCCTGTTTGCTCCTGTGAAAAGTCATTTTTGAGTGGGACAGGTTTTTGAGGGCTCATTGTCAACAGCTGTAACCACTTTGAGCACGGCTCACACCCAAAGGCAGGTCAGCGAGCATTATTTTCACTTCCCTTGGAAATGTACTGAGAAACACCGGAGATGAGATTTTATGTAATGCAGTGATGAGGTACAGCACTCCGGAGGTGATTTACTGGCCCCTGTGATTTAGACTAGGATGAAGAAGCAAAGTTACTCTATTAAAAGCTCACTCCTGCCTCTACCGTATCATCGAAACAAAAAGTTTTACATGATCTCAGCATCAGGTGTGCCAATTATCAATGGCAGCGTAATACACTGAATCACAGAGTCATAGAATACCAGGTTGGAAGGGACCTCAAGGATCATCTAATCCAGCCTTTCGAGGTCAAAAATCGTAGTCTATATGAGCTGGCCCAGCACCCTGTCAAGCCAAGCCTTAAATCTGTCCAATGTAGGGGAATCCACCACTGCCCTGAGGAGATTATTCCAATCTCTAATTGTTCTCATGGTGAAAAATTTTCTTCTGGAGTCCAATGGAAATCTCCCCAGGAGTAACTTGTCCCCATTACCGCTTATCTTTTCCACAGGACTCCCTGTCAAAAGGGAGTC
>WEIS01094695.1:0-40186 GCA_013389965.1 Todus mexicanus
GGCCCTACAGCTTCCTCATCTTCTGTGCCATCTGCCTGGGCAGTATAATTTACATCTTCATTATTGTTCCTGAGACAAAGAACAAAACCTTCATGGAAATCAACAGGATCATGGCCAAGAGGAACAAGGTGGAGATTCAGGAGGACAAAGAAGAGCTTAAGGATATCCACACTGTCTCAGGTGGACAGAAGAAGAAAGAAACTCCCAGCAGTAAGCTGTGACCCAGCTCAGTGTTTGGCCTGGACTGGAGCTTTTCACGATGTGTTCAGCTGGAGAACAAATACATACATTCACCATTTGATACTGATCTTCATTCAGGCCTTCTGCAAAGTTTCTACAGCAGGAGCTCCCAAATAAGCCATTGTGTCTTGTGAGTGTTGTGAGTAATTAGCAGGACCATTCTTCTTCCTGGCACAGCNTTCCTGAGCAGAGGGCTATAGGTTGGAGCCTGTGTTTCTTCAAACATGTCCAAAATCGTCGTTAGCTTCTCACAATGAGTTGTTTAAATATAGGTTTTGAAAGAACTCAGCTCAGAGGCACTTGAAACCACTTAAAAACTGCTTGGTCCTTCTTCTCGTTGTGTCCCCTAAGGGCATCTGACGCTGAAATTGATTTGGAAAAGCTTTGAGTCTAAGGACTAGAGCTACTCGAGAAGGAAGTGAAGTGCACACTGGTAAAAAAAGGAGGATTTGTGAAAATGTATATTAGTTTAAGAGGTTCTGGGGTTAATTATGGCATATTTTAACACAGAGAAATTAAACGGAATAAATTTTTACGTGGGGCTGCTGCCCTCTGTTTTGAAAAAAGCAGAATTGTTGAAGAGCTTGGCATGGATTTTGTGTTGTTCATGGAGACAGTCCTTCACATGACTGACCTTATAAAACAATGTTTATACCTGCCCTCAGACTTGCGATGTTTACATGTTCAAAAAGAAGCAGTTTCCATGCTCTGTCTTGAGATCGATTTCCAGAAAGAAGGCCATGGATCAAATCCCAGGGATTGTGTAGGAGCCATGCTCTGTCCTGCAAGGGCTTGACGTACCCTTTGCTGTGTGATAGGTCTGCAGGGGAAGAGGTGCTGAGAAATGGGAAGGAAGGAAGGATACATGTGGGGAGGATAGTGAGAAACTGAGGCTGGGTGAAGCATGTGAAAGAAATTTTATTTGAGAAAGTGGCTCCTTTGACCAAAGAGAGTGGCTCTTTGGCACGTAGGAAGAGCTGCGTATGGGCACCTAAATCATCAAACTGCTGGCAGGGATGTGACAATGCAAAGTGTTGGACTGTGCCGAGTTCTGCTGCACTTTGCCTCTATCCCCTTGATGGAAGCTTTACTCTCTTAGAAGAACAACCTGGAACATTAGCAGGTGCATAGCGACTCTTTACAAAGTAGAAGGAGAAATAAGAAAATAATCTCATTTTTTCTCAGTTTCTCCAGCAAGCAGTTTGGATTCTTCTGCTGCCTTAAAAAATCAAGTCACTGACAGCTGGTGTCAGGCTTCAGAACCACCCCACCCAAAAGGGTCATGGAGGTTTCTCCCCATGCTATGACGTCTCCTTTCAGTTGCTCTGGTTTGCACAGTGCAAGTGCCCGAATGTCTGCAGGACTGAGAACTTGGCTCCACAGGTTCACGTCAGTCATCCACCCTGCAAAACCGTTGGAGAATGTCCCAAGAAGAGCGTCTCTGTCTTTCCCGAGTACGAGCGTCCCTCCAGCCTGGCTCACATACCCTTTCTGGATACTCTTCTCGTTACCAGCTGCTCCATTGAGCCATAAATTTGCCATTCCAGACTGGGAAGCCCATGCTACGCAGTAGTGCAGCCAGTCTTGTGCCTTGTGGTATAGGGGGAAGCTGATGAAATGGCCTCCTATCCACAATCCCACCTCTGTGCCCACGGTCATCACTAGCTCGTTATCCCTCTCCCGTGTGGAGTAGGAGAGAACAGTCTGGCTGCCAGCGTGCTGGGCTTTGCTCCAGAAGCACAACGTGAAGGCTTGGAGAGACATATCATGGAGGGGATGAACGTTCACAGAACTCTCGATGTTTTCCACAGGGAAGTAGAAAGCTGGAAAAGTGCTGGATTCAATACCTGAAATAACCCCAAAGCTGTCATGTTTGCTTCTGTGCTTGTAAATCAGCCCAAATCCTCAAGAATCCCCCCGTAGGAACTGGTGGGGCTCTGGCAGTCTTTGCTGTCTTGAGCCACGGTTACTGGTGTTTGTCGTACCAGCAGGGAAGGGGCTTGAAATGATGAAAAGCTCAGCTCCCTCCCCCAGCTGTTTGGGTAAATCTCTTCCCCCCACCTCTTCCTCTTGCTCTTCTCTCATCTTGTGTAGAATAGAAGTGATGATTATTTATCCCAAGGGAACCGTGAGCTTAAATTCCTCACTGCTTGTAAAAATCTGCTTACATGTTGTAAGGGAAAGCTGCAGTTGCTGTGAGTAGATAGATTAGGGCTTAGCTTTAATGGTGCTGTAGTTGAAGGATTTCCATCTGCAAACCTAGACAGGGGATAAAATGCTACCTGCACGTACCAGTACCAAGCCCGCTAATGATTTAGGTCAGCAGGACACGGGCTCTTTACCCACATGTGGTAAGCTGGACTCCAGAGTAGACATGTGTTTCTTACCTACGTGGCTCACTCCACTCAGCAACTCTCTCTTCACGTCTTGGAGCTGCACCTGGATTTGTTCCAGTCTGAGGCTGAATTCTTCTGGATAGCACTGCTCTAGAGCAACCAGACAGCTGAATTTACAGAAGGCCAGGACCTGCACGTGCTGGATTTTCTGCTTTCTAATGTACGGAAGTTTTGGGGAAAAACCTTTCCTTTAAACCACAACCCTACTATTCTTCTGTGGTACCCATGTGGCCCCACTTATCTTGGGAGATCTGAGTGACACCGCTGCAGCCAAAACAAAGGGCTGGCACGAAATCCTTTCTTGCCCTTCCCTGGGGAAAGCTCGAGTCCTGCCTGCTGCCTGCTGCCTGCTGCCTGCCGCTACCTTGGGTGCGTTGGGTTCTGAAGGAGGACTCCACCACCCGCCCGTTGAGGGGCTGGGCATGCCGGTAGTCGTTGCGCAGGGTCCTGTTCTGCCAGTCCAACAAGGTGTTCTCCAGGAGGCTGATCTGTGAGCAACGCAGGCAGATTATGGGGGGCAATGGGAACAATAGTTTTGCTCGGGATCAAATCTAGCAATTTGTCTAGAGGAACCCACAGGGTCTCTTGCTGAGTATTGGCAGGGGAAAGGAACGGAAGATGAGGGCTCTTATCAGCTAACAACAAAGATGTTTTGCCTGAAGGAGTTTTTTAACACCTGCCCGATGGATGGAGGTTTTGCTGCCGCTCTGTAGCGTGCTGCTTTCTCCCAAGTGCCTGCGAGCCTTTCCCCTGCCAAAAAGAGTATTTCTTTTTCAAATGAAAACACACTGTGATCCTCCACTACTGCAGCCTTCGCTTTATCTTGTTCTTCTCCTACAGAAAAATGTTCCTGATGCTCCTTTTACATTAAGGAAGATGAATCACTCAGCAAGGCTCTACAGTAAGCTTATTTTACTGCTGTTACTTTTTTTCCCTACTAAGGTCTTCCTCCTGCCCTGTGATGACATTCGGCTGCCGGTACACTAACTGTAGGGCCACTGCCCAGTGCTCCTGTGCACTCAGCAAGGTCCTGGGTAATGCCTCTGCTGGACCCTGGACAAATCCTGTTCTGTCACGCAGCCAAAACTCACAGTGGGCCACTCCTGAAATGAGTGGCCAATTATTCTGTCAGTATTTTCATGTTATGAATGGCTCTTTCATGTTTTTAGGGGTGTTTTTTTAAGCTCTCTAGCAGTAGTTTTTGCCTTGCTGATTCTGACTGGGGTTTTCCCTTTTGTTCTGCTTCAGTACAGTTGAGCTTAACTGGGCAGAGAGTTTTGTTATCACTCAGCAGACCTCAGGTAAACTGCTGCTATGCAGACACTGACCCTGGCTGTCATGTAGCATCACAGTGTGATTCCAGTTGTGTAGGAGTCTAGCCCAAAAGTGCTGTACGAGAAATGCTCTTTCAGCTCCTCTGTTCCCCAAATCACTGGAGGACAGAAAAGAAAATGTGTGGAAAGGTGAAGCTGCTCTGTCTGGTAAAGAGCTATCGCTTACCTGTGTGTGTGACAGGATGATTGGAGAATGAAAGATGGTCCAGATCACACTCTCGGAGCAAGGTGGGGTTGTCAGCGAGCCCTGGTACCTGTAGAAGTGTGAGAGGTTTTCTGGCAGCATGGCTTGGACATCCAGAGAACTGAGCTTTGTTGATTGACCTCAAGAGGAAAGAGAGAGGAAACATTAACAATTGATGGGGAACAAAGATGCAATCTGGTTTTTATAGGCTGCAGGATGGTAGGAAGTTGTTCTGTGATGGTTCTGCAGCGAGTTGTGTAGGCCCACCAGGAGTATGTTTGTTGCTGCCTTGAAGATCTGCCCCCCCACACCCAGCTGTGTGGCTGCTGCTTGAGATGCATGGGCAGCAATGGTGTGAAGTTGTGCATGGCTGAAGATGCTTGGCTACATAACTGCAAGCAAAGCAGCAGCCAAATGTCTGTCCCTAGGTGCAGTGTGTCCATACAGGCTTTGGGAATATCCAGGGTGGAGAAAAGGGTTCCCAGGACTTACCTGCAAACCTGATTTTTGCCAGTTTGGAGATGAATTCACTGTAGTAGGTGTTCTCAAAGTGCCCATCCTAAACACAGCAGCAATTTGAACAGAATGTTAGTGACCTGCCTGTCCTACTCCTCAGCTTGGGGGACTTGGGAAGAATTGGGAGACAGAACACACACTATCACAGATGTCTTGATAGGCTGGACAATCGGAAGCATGTGAGGTACGTACACGTAGCTGCTGGGTAGAGCAGTGAACTGTAAGGATCCTTTTTCACCACTTCTAAATCCACACACAATCAAGTGTTCCCATTTGCAAACCAGAGCAAAGCCTTGAGCTCCAGCAGGGAAAATCCAGCTGCCACACGCATCTGGACTTCTTACTGGGCAAATTTTTCTGGGGCTCCCAAATTGTGTTGTCTGGTACTGCGTGAACACCAGACGATATAAGGGAAGAACAGTCCTGCTATGGTGTAGCTTCCTCAGAGTGCTGTCAGACATCTCAGGATAAACATTGAAATGTGGAACAGGCTGCTTGTGTCTGGGCCTGTGATTAAACAGCGATCACAGACTGGCCTTGCTCAGCAACCCGGGCATCAAACCTACCGCGTAGAGGAAGGCGAGCACAGCCAATCCATTTGGTTTGTCTTTGGCTTCTTCAAAGCTTGAGTAGTCAGCTGAGTTGTAATGGACAATGTGCAGCTGTCAGGAGAGAGACAGGCTCATTTAGGAAAAAGTGATCAATGGCTTCCTTAGCGCTTTAAAGGGCCAAAGAGAGACTGAAGAGAGAGTCACTGTCCTGCCTCCTGCTGCTTGTGCCTCAACAGCACAGCCAGAGAGACCTTTAGTTGAATAGGTTTGTGATGAATGTGAAGGAACAACTCCAGCTTTGAGGGATATTAGTGCTGTTGCGATGGCTTTTCTTAGTCTTCTGTGCCAGTACCATCAGGCTCAGCCCCTGCATTGCACCAGCCACCTGCATCCATGGGAGCCCCATTTCTCCCACTTGCCTCTGCGTTGCTCCCTGCAGGCTCTGCGGGCTGCAGCTTCCCATTTCCCCATTGCCAGACTTGCAATGCACCCTCCCTCCAGCCCCCTCCCTTCACAGGTACCTCTGCAAAGTATCTCATCCCGTCGATGGTGTGTTCAGAGCCACTGGTCTCCAGGTCCAGGCCACCCCAGTGCAGATGCATCTGTACAGCTTTGTAGAGGCCTGGGAGCCCCCTGGAGATGTGCATGGTGGGTGGCAAATCAATCTGAACTGAAAGATAGGATTGGAGACAGCAGTTGGGTGCAGCTATGCCTGTTCTTGTAGCTATGCCTACAGTGCCTGGTGCTTTCTGCCAGTAACACCCTCTCTGAACTGAGCTGGTACAGTCATGGCCAGGGAACTGACTCCAGCATGCAAGTAAAACCACCGAAGCTGAAAGTGAGGTGTGCTTAAAATCCTTCCTGACCTCAGGCTTCTGCACCACAGAGACCACACCAAGCCCCAAGATGACTGGGCATTAGCTGCATCAGCAGAATACTTTTTCCATCTGAGCAGCTCTGGGTTTTCCCTTAGGCGATAATAAAAGTGCTTTAGCGCTAATCTCGAACGCAGCACATCACATCTTGCAAAGCTCTGCCCGGATTTGTTAACTACTTTAGTTCCAGGGAGTGAAAAAGGGGATAGAAGCCAACAAAAGTGAGTGGCCTCGTCTAACCTGTCACCATAATTTCCAGTATTCTGGCCCCTGCTTCTTCTAGGAACAGGCGTATGGGGCCAGAGCCCTGGAAATTTGAAAAGGTTTTGTTAATGCTTGAAGGATTTGTAGAGACAAATCTCTTCGCTTCTCCTTGCCAAGGAGTATTCACAAAGAGACTATGAAACACTTGTCTTCCTGCTAATGTACTGCCACAAATCATATATTATGGTAATAAATATGCCAAACCTGGGACTGAAAACGGAGAATTGCCTCATCCTAATGAAAGCCTGGAGCACACCATGAGAAATAGCAACTCTCCTTGCAAAAAGTATAGCGCAGTATGCGATTCGTTAGTCACAGTGTGGGTTTGTGAGAAGTTTTTGTTTGTAAACTGTTTACAGACAGACAAGAGGAAAACATGCTTGTTGGCAGTGGGGGTAGCAACACTGACATGAGAGCTTCTACCTGAATGTTGAGCTGGTGGGGGTGAGAGACGGGAGTTATGATTATTGTAGAAATACAATCACAGCAGTCTTTCTCTGAAGGCAGTACGTCTTTGCTCCCACACTGTATTTCTCTCTCTGGTACAGAGAGGAAGAAAGGACGGTGAGATTAAAGAGCTACCAGCTTTGTGTTCCAAAAACCTTCCCCAAAAACGCTCTTTCTCTCCCCACTGCAGCTATCAGAAAATTCTCTCTTTGCTCATCTGTAGTCCAAGAGCGTTATCCCAACAGCACCAGCTGATGAATTATTTAGACAATGAATTACAGATTGCAGCAGGGGAATCCAGGATCTCCTACGAGATAAGCTTTGCCCTGAGACTGTGTGGCCAAAGGCAAGGCTTTTAACCCATGCGGTGCTTCAGCTGCCCTCCCTGAGACCTGAAATACCAATGCTCTAAGGGAGGGATTCTCCTCTGTGTTGTACTTTGTGTGACCTACGCTTAACCGAACATTGAATGCAGGCTTGCTACTGAACTATGGCTCTCTGTTCCTATCATTTCTGGTTCTTATTATTGCACAGGGCAAAAGATGTGTTTTCTGAATGCAGGGAGGAATCAGTACACCCCAAATTCCACTCACTGCTCCACTCCTGCAGCCTTGTAGTACACTGAAAGGAAGGGTCAATCTATAATGCTCCAGCTGCCTTTTATCCCCTTTTAATGTCTAACAGAGAAAATACCTTTCAGAAACGTAACCACCTTTTATTTCCCTGGTTTATATAAGTGCTTCTGAAAAAGCTTTTCCGTGTGATTGGGGAAAACAGCAAAACTAGGAGAGCAGCACAAAGTGAGGTGGCAAAGGAAGGCGAGTTCAAAAAACCAGGGCTTTGTCTGTGGATAGCATTTCAATCAGCTAAAATGAATAATCTGTTCCTGCACTGTCATGAGCCTGACATCTTCCCAGGACATCTGCTCAGCCAGGGAAGAAGAAACCACCTACTGCTGCATCGGAGCTGGCTCATCGCACCGCATTTCAACCTAGCGTCGCTTGCTGGCCACGAAAGGTTTGTGATCGTGTTCTAGCTGTGGCTGAGTGGTGAGATGAGCACGCAGGAGCTGTGTGATGAACACGCTGTTCCTGTATCCTGTGTGTGCTGGGAAAATACACACCTGGGCTCATAAAGTCACCTTTCTACCCCAAATACTATATAATAAGTTCATGGTATGCTGCTCCGGTGAAACCTCCAGAGGATCACCACAGACTACTTTTTAGCTGGAAGCAGAAAGCTGTCAGGTTCAGGTATCTTCCAGCAGCTGTCCCAGCAAGAAGGTTCCTTCTCCCACTGAACGGCTGCAGGACTCAACCCTGCATGATGCACAGGGACCTGAACTCATCAGTGCAGGATGCTACCAAAGAGGTGTGGATAAATCAGGACAGGCCTACCATTAAAGGCATCCGCATTTCGAAAATGTGAAGCCTTTGCTTTGCTCTGGGTGGCCTGTTCCCCGCAATGGAGGGTGCCAGCATCCCCCACTGACACAGAAACAGCCCGTGGGATGCCTCTGGGTGCTGCGTGTGTGAAGCCGCAGGGCTGGAGGGGACAGGCAGCGCTTGCCTCCTTGTGCTTTAGAGCTGCTCCTTCCGACAGACAGCTGGAGCTGCTGCAGGACCGAATAAACTCTGTGAACTCTGGGCTCTGATTTCTGTTTCAGGCTGCTCCTTTGGCAGCAATGACTTCTTGACCAGCTCCTCTTTTGAGGTAGGTAATGAGAAGGATCCACCCCCGGTCTTACCAGAGTGCCCGTTGTTGGTCATTGTGAAATCCCCCTGCAGAGGCCCATCGTAACCACTCAGTTCCAGCTCCAGCAACTGTGGGTTGTACCTCACTTTTTTCCTCTGGATGTCAACGGGAGATTGGTGCTTGCCAGCACAGTCGGCAAAGTGCTTGCCCCAGTGTTCTTCATCCAGCTCTCCTTCTGTGTGGACGAGAAGCAAACAGCTCTTAGCTGAGGAGTCAGAAAACTCACCTCATTTGCCAGCAGGGCATGTTAGTCTAGTTGTTATAACACCAGGAGCCGCAGCAATAAAAGGTTGCTCTGCCTTCCCTAGAGTGAAAATATACATTATTCTGACTGCAGGACAACTGTGCTGCAAAATAAGAAACCTGCATTGCAGTAATAGCTGGATTCTGAACCTCCATCGTCAGAGAAGCAGGTTTTATATAGAAAGGGGGATTTAAATGCATCTCAGCTACCAAAGGTGTGCGATCAGGTTCTCCACCAATGTGACAATGCATATGACCAGGGCAACAGGGGGGAAGTCTCCCCTTAGGATCAGGACCTGGCAGCAATTTGCTATTTTTAACTAGGGAGAGAGCTAACAAAAGAAGAAGAGGAGTGAAATGATTTAAATAAATGGCCCCCCTTGGGTGTTTTGTGGGATAGGAGTGGTCTGAGGTGGCTCAGATAAATAAGCACTTCTCAGCGATCTGTACTGCATGGCATGTGGCACTAAAGTAATAAGCAGGCAGTATTTAAAGCTTTTCCTTCCAGGATCATCCAAAGGGCAGCTTTTATTCTAACAGATTGTAAAGATTTCCCGCATTGTTTGAACCTCACTGCTCTGCCAACTCCGACAATGTGTCCTAACCACACAAAGGCGTAAAAAGGGGTGACATTGAAGAGAATCACTTTCAAGACACAGAGGCAACAATAAAGCAGAATAAATCAGCTGCTCAGTGGAGATCTTTCTCTAATGGAAAGAGAGCCAAGCTGAGCGTTGCTTCTACAGCACGGCAAGGTTGGGAGTGTCTTTAGTGAGCAGTAGCCGTCCTGAAACCTCATTTTTCATTACCTTTGTATGTCCAGTGCACTAGGTGAGAGCAGCTCAGGCGCACCAGGAGCAAGTGGAACAAGGCGGCTGGGATCCTCATGGTCCTCGCTGTACCTGCAGCCAGAACCAAGCGGGGGAGTACGTTGCTTTAGAAAGCCTCAGGAAGCAAAAAATCTCGGGGAAATCTCAGCACTTTTCTTTGCACCATCCCTGCCCCTCGCAATACCCTTTGCAATTAGTATATTCAGTAACAGGGTGCATAATGACAGCAATTCAAGAGTAATGAGCCAAAGGTGGGTGACAGATTTCATGTGAACTCAGGGTTCTACAATTAGCCTGTGCTGAAGGACAGAAGCAGGGTGTTTGGGGTTTTTTTTCTTCAAAATCTTATTCTTTGCAAGTGAACTGTTAACATTAAAAGGCCTTTCCTGGTTTGCTGTTTCATGCAGAGCAGGTTTAATCTTTGGGAACTGCTGTAATATTGAGCTGATTAACCGAATGTAGATTTTCTCCCCTCTCTCCCCTGAAGAAATCATTTCTTCTGACAGTTGCACTGAACTGTGTAAGGACTAAACAAAACAAACATGCCCTGCAGTGCACTTCATAATCCTTGTGTATCCAGTTGGGTAAATAGACTTTGAAATTAGCTGAGGGAGAAATTTCGGGGGTTTATACCTGGTTACACTGCAGGATTCCACCCAGCAGCACACGAGGGTGTGAACAAGACCCAAGAACAGGCGATCACCTCTGCAGCAAAGCATCCCTCCCGTCACCCTGCCTGTGTGTGCTCAGCAAGAGCATTTAAATGGATGTCATTTAGGGACAAGCTGTTTCTCTTGCCTGGGCTTTATTGATTAGCTCGCCCAGTCTGCACAAAGGATTTGACATAAAGCCCATTTGGGGATGTATTGGTGCCAGGAAGCTGGAGATGGCAGTGAATTAATTTTTAATGGAGTGTTTGCAACATGTTAAAATTGTGACATTTCCCCTGACATCAGCAGGAGCTGGAGGTGCTCAGCACATCCAAAAACCACTTCTCTGTTAGCTAAAGTTAGCTTCCCTAAAATAGTGGGTGCTCTGGGAGACAAAGCAATCTGGGGAGAGGATTTACTAACAGCAATAACTATGAAATTGTTTCAGAGTTGTGGCAGAAGAGTAATTTTAATTCAACTCTTTAAATGTATTTGAATATTCAGCTTCTAACTACCAGTTGAGTAATGGGGAAAGAGTCCTTCTCCTCCATGAAGTATTGCACGCACCAACCATTGCTTATTGGATCTCAGAGCTTCAGCTTTTTTTTAAGTTTATGTGGTATTAAACCTGGTTGTCCTTTTTAGTCATCGGTTCTGCCACCTCGACGTAATTGCTAGTGAGAGGTATGGATGTCATGCCTGGAAACTCCAGATATCTACAGCAGGAACATGCTTGAAGTAAACCGGTGTTTTACAGGTGAAGAGGGTTGTAGGTCGGACAGGACTCATCTCTGCACCCAAACTTAGTCAGTGGGGAAAATCTAATGCCAGATATCTCAGCCATGAATATTCTTGGCATGATTTCTTCACAAAGGCAGGCTGCTTTCACACAGACACAGTTACACAGCCTCCAGCCTCCCCCCTCCCGCCTCGACTACAGTGGGAAATAAGCCTTTTATCCCACATCATTGGCTTCCATGCACTTCACTTTTATCTCTACGGTTTTCCCTGACTCTTTGCCATCTTTTGAATCCCGCTTCTCCCAGGTTATTCCCTCTGTCCTCACTGGGCTAAAGCTCAGCTCACGTCTGACTCTCAGATCCATTCTGAGCATCGGTAGCCACATTAAAACCTTGCCATTGCATTGAAGTAGTCGGCTCAATACCTCAGTGCTCCTTTGACCCAGAACTTGAAAGGGTTAACTCCTTTCCCTCTGAATCAGCAGGAATTTCATCAGAGGTTGCGCTAATAGCTGCATCACTCCCAGGTTCAGCAAACATTTGACCAGGAACAGGCTGTTTGATGTGAGACGGACAGATTGCCTTCAATCAAGCTATCTAGGTTTCCAGAAGTGAGTCTAAAACCTCTTCAAATGGAGCTCCCTCTGCTGAAGTCGCGCTGGATGAATAGAAGCATTCAGAGCCTACACAATTTTTTTCCGAAAGACAAAAAGAAGCCGGTGCTGGTTGGTTCAAACCCATGAGTAAAGCCGGCAATAGCTGTGCAGCCTGAGACACGAGAGACTTTTATTCAACAATTCCTGTAATGTTTTTACATCTGCCTTCCAAAATTGGCCCTCGCTTCTTTGAAATTTTGCTCATATGTTTGGTTTTTTTTAACTATTATTCCTTTTCGGCCCCTGGCTTTTTAACTACATACAGAGATCACAGAAGTCAGAGGTAGAAAAGCGGCAGAATTCATTTCTCCAGTCCCCACAATCCCTTTAGGCTTCCTTCCTCCTCTATAATATTTTTATATGCTTGGCTAAATTCACCTCCTCCCGATATAAACTCAGATACATTTGTTGATTCCACTGAAGCTTTGTGATAGAAACAGGCTTTGAAGACGTCAGAGATAGACCCCGGAGGGTTACACCAGCGTTCCTAAAAGCAGGATTTGCCCATTTTAAAGCCAGGAGGTTTCCTCTGCGAATTCCATTTCACGGTCTAACAGATCTCAGCATTAGCTACCTGCGGTTCATTGTCAACCTGAATTTTCTTTTGCTCAGTTTCAGCCAATTACTCTTCGTTACAGCTGTAGCCCTTGGATTATCTTAAAATACGTCTTGCTCTTTAACGTTCACATCACTTCTGGGGTGGTTATTACCTCACGGCACCATAAGGGTGAACAGCCTTTCACTCGCCTTTTCCCCAAGGTGGTGAAAAGGACGATGTGACGCTATAAAAAGAAGAGAACATGGCCAAATAATCCCGCTTCATTTTCATTTCCAGGAAATGTAATTACAGTCCTTGTAACGTCAGTATAGGTCTGCTCCACGCCCTTTGCTGAAAGTCACTTCGTGTTCTGGAGGTCTATTTGAGACTTTGAAAAAAAAACACCAACAAAGCCTGAAGGGAGGATTAGGAAGGGGGAGGTGAATCTTCCCTCTGCATTTAGTGTGAGGTACACTGGAATGTGGCCTGAGGGCAGGGATCAAAGGACTGCTGCTGAGAGCTGGCCTGGAGAAATGTTTCCATCATACCAAGGCTCAAGGCTGTGGAATGGATGGTGGTGGGATAAAGAAGGAATAAGGCAGTGACAAGGCAGCTTGTCAGCACGTGCTGCCCATCCTCTCAGACACTGTGTTATTAGGTTTTTACAGATATCTGCACCTCCTTCCATAAAAATAGTGATTTTGCTCCTGATCGCCCTGTGTAATAACACATTGAGGAAGCAGAGTTGCTGCTCAGTCTCTTCAAAAATCACTCTTAGCAGAGCACAAACACAGGGGAAGACCCCAAGCCCCTTCGTAAACAAACACTCTTCATGGAACAAATAGCAGCTCTGACAATGTGGCTGTTGCCCACTGCTGGGTAAGCACTTTTCCTTTCTTATTTCAGCTGCATTGTGTGTTGAGCAGCTGTGACATCCAGTGGCCAAACACAATACAGTTGGGTTTGGTATGGAACTCTTCACACGTGGTAACAATAACAGAGCCCTTCCACCACACTTTTCATCTTCAAAGAGCTGTACCAGCAGTAATTCGTTAACCCGCCAGACAGCTCAGTGAGGCGGATGAATGTGGTGACCCTAAAAGTACACACGGGAAGGGGAAACCACTCTGCAAGCTCTCCACAAGAATGGCAATCAGCTCTCTGGGGAGGTGAAGCGCCTGCCCTAGGGTCAGAGGGCAGGACCTTCACCCATCACTGCAGAGAGAAGCTGCTGAGAGGTAAGAAAGGTGCAGCTCATTCAGCATCTGATGACGAGGCCACACCTTAGGGAAAGGTTGTGCTATTTTTCCCTAGAGCAAGAGAGAGCATTGTAGGGGGTTAGGGAAAGCCAGATCAGAGGATACAGCAGGATCAGAGCTGGTTTGGAAGAGCTGCCTTGTCAGAGGCCTGGCCAGAGAGAAAAGGCTTCTGCAGTGATTTTCTGAAGACATCAGAGGACTCGGTTGAAGGTAAAGGAGCCCAAACGTGGATTTGGATTAAGAAATACAGTGGTAGAAGCAAGGAAATGTGACTGTAATGAAACCCCAACAGTTGTGTGTCTAGGTATAAGTGTGCCACCTTAAACTTCTTTTCTAGCCTGTGCAGACAAACAGCCTTGCTGCAGATGCTGTGCTTTATCTGGGTATCTTTGAGGTCAATCCAGACATGCCTGTTTCCTTCTGCTTATAAAAGCAGGCTTGCATGACTCAGAGATCCAAACTATGGGCAGATGCATCCAGTTTCAGAGATCAAGAAATCAGTCCCTGCTCTCCCCAAGTCGTGTCTTCCTCAATGTTTGCTTGCTTGGATTTGCAGTGGCTTTTTGCTGCAGGCAGGGTCCGGGCAGGATCATTCAGCCCCCAGTCCCTGCTCTCCCAGCACCTCAGCACCACTGCGCTCTGCCTGGGCAACACAGGGGAAGACCACAGGAGCTAAAAGAGGTTCCCATGAGAATTAGGTTGATTTTTAAGGCAGGAAGACAACATGAAGGAAATTAAAATCCCACGTCTGCGCTGTACCTGTTCGGTGGCAGGAGAATCCGGCTTGATAACTGTTGTGCTTTACATAAGTATTATGAACTCATTAAGAAAGCAAATGAGTTGTTACTGGGTTACTCATACTGGGTTTTCTTAGGTTTCCAGTCTAAAAAAAACCAACCCTAAATACCAAACATATTTCTTAATGGCTAATCAATTCCTAGCTTGCTTTCCCCCTTATACCAGAATATATTTGAAAGTGAGAGGGAGAGACCTGCTCAGCAAGGAGTCTCCTACACCCTGTAAGAGACAGCATGAGACTCGCACACTGGCCTTTATAAAGGGGATTACTTAATGGTTTTGTCATGGTTTGAATGAGCAGCTCTGGCCTTTGGATGCACAATTCCTAGCAATTAATATCCAGCTGGCTTAAAAGCCTTCAGTCTCACCTCAAACCATCACACTGGATCATGAGCTGCTGGAAAATGTGCTCTTTGGAATTAGCACTGTATTTGTAAGCTCCCTGCCCTGTCCTTACTGGCTTGCAAACTGGGGGGCAGTAATTTCCACAGAAAATTCAAACCCCAAGCCTCCTGAAGCCAGCTGGAGTTGGAGAAAATCAGAAATCAGACTGTCAGGTGAGTCCCCGCAGCCATGCAGGGTTTGTCACTCTAACAGCAAATCCTCACTGACAACTCTTAGTTTAATTTCTTCGCTGTAATTACAAGTTTTCTATAGGAAACAATTGAATTCAGTCCAGGTCCTTCCCTTTCCCCAGTCATTGTACTGAAGACAGAATCATAGAATCACCTAGGTTTGAAAAGATCTCTAAGATCATCAGGTCCAACCATTTACTCTGTTCTACCAATACTGATACTGATACTTTCAGGCTGGGTATTAAATGCAGGCAAACAGAGGCTTTTAAATGATTTGCAGGACACAAAGTAGTCTGCTTCATCCTAGAAGAAGACAGGAGAATTAAGAGAAGCAGTGGAAGTTTGATTCTATGATTCTTTGAGTCTATGATTCTAAGTTACAAGCATTAAGAAAGACATCAGGTCTGTCATCTCAAGTCATTTCATTATTCATGTGCCTAAACCCTGTGGTGTTTAATCACCGAGTTCAGCTGTAAGGCAAAAACATGACAGAAAGGGGGGCTGAGAAGCAAGAGAGAAGGATGTAAAGTCAGAAGACACTTGGAATGCCCAGAAGAAAACATCTTAAACAGTCATTCAATACTTTTAATAGATACCCGGAAACAGCATTAGTCAGCCTCCGCTGTTACCTTTCCAACGAAGGTCCTCAAAAATACCACGATCTGCAGAGTCAATGGAGAGAAGAAATCTGAGCGACAAGAGTGCTGACTTCTGCATCCGACCGCTTCCCTCCGGAGATCTCACCTCGACTCTCCGTGACGTAGCAGCGCAGTCAGAAAGCCTCATTCCTAAGGCCACTTAGATGCTGGCCTGCTTTGCAACAAGGAACTTATCAAATCATAAACAGGCCAGCACTTGCAGAACTGTTGGATAGAGCAGATGAGGGTGGTGCACACACAGCGATGCAGACACATGTTCTTCAGGTGTTCTGGAGGCACTGAGGAGAAAGAGCAGTCCTGGAGTATTCAGGAAGCACTTTCAAGGCTTCACACCCTGTGCTGCATAATGGTTATTAAGCACATTAATGCACTGGCAAACAAGTCCTGATCTGCAGTGGTTCTGCTCCATGCCTTGGCATCCTCAACTGTTAGAACCAGGGATTTCACACTCTGCACAACTCTGAGCTCAGCCCCTTCAAACAGGGAAGGAAAAGGCTGGTCTAGGCAGCATCTGTGCTCACAAGCATGTTGCTAGCAATCAAAACACTTACATATATTACACATATTTTTATGTAAAGCCTAAGGAATGACCAGGCCTTGCAATAAGAGAGGATTTGGATCACGAGAATCGTTTCCCATTTCTGGGTGGTGGATGCCTGTAAGCCAGGCCTGTGTCATTTTGCTTTCTCCATCTGCTCCACCAGCATATTCTCCTGATGTGTTAGCGCGTTAACGTACTTGCGTGGGCTGTCAGACTGGATCATGAGCTACAGTGGCTTTGTTTCCTGAACCCCTCTGTTCCTAGTGTCCACCCCGTTAGCCATACAACCGCCTCCCAAACCATCAAAGAAATATATTCTTTTAAAAGAGCGCACCGAGTATTTGATTAACTGGTAACAAGCCTGGCTTCCCACAGAAACTCATGCCAGCTGGATATCTCGTAGCCTTAGGGATGCTCAACTTTTTATTTCAAGATAAAGAAAAATCAAGCAGGACACATGGCTGAGCGGTAGCATTTTTAGTATCAGCTCTGACTTTTATTTTAATACATATGGTACAGTGCAATTTAAAATCTGCTGAGCCAGGAGAAACTATACCAACACTTAAACAGTGCCAGACTTCTGATCATGGATGCCTGGTCAATGCTGCCTCTAGCTACTGAGGTACCAGAGTCTTCAGCTGCTCCCTCTCTTGCGGAGACACGAGTCAGTGGAGCGGACACGGCTCTTGGCACGGCGTCTGTGGCCAGAACCGCGAGTGAGTCCTGCCTGCTGGAGATGGGGCTGTGCGAGCAGGAAGCATGCAGATTCTCAGCACGTGGCTTCTTGCTCACGCTCCCGCCGAGGAAATTTGCTTGCTTTGTGCTGGTTTTGCTGGTCACAAGGAAGGAAGAATCTGGGCAAGGGACAAGTGGAAGAGTTTAGGCCGGTCTTCTACAGCCAGTCCTCTCTCACAGGGATATGGAGCCGCAAGAGGCTCAGTGCTCAGCTTCCCAGGCCTCTTCTGTCCACCACCGAGCTAATTATGACCTTTCATAATAAGTCTTCTACTCCTAAAGAGCACTCTATCATGCTGCACCATCAGTCTTTTGTTCAATTACTACAGTATTGAATTTCCCTCGGCCTTAGGCTTCCCTGTGCTCCATCTTCTCTAGCTCGTTGTAAGGCTCAGCACCTCTGTGTGATTTTCCACGCACAGCAGTCAGGGGAGGAGCGATGCAGAGGAGTCTCGCAGGGTACGGTGCCAGTGTGGCGTGCCTAGGGAAGGCGGTCAGTTCAACGGATTGCCTTTGTGTTTTATTAGTCTGAAAGCTTTGCCTCAAGGGGATGTTCTCAGGAAGGCAAGAAAAATGTGCCCAGAAGAAATGATCTGTCATAAGTCAGGTTGCAAGGGCGAGGCAGTTCTGGAGCAAGCGCAAACATAACTGACTTTGCAAGCAACACAATGGCTTGATATGGTGCGGTCAGGATGAACCAGGCACTGCCAGACCCCTGGAGCCACCAGATCCCAACCCCAGGCTTGGAGAACTTCACAGTTTTGATGTTATGTACTTGAAATACTGCAGAGCCAGGCCCTGATCGCTCTGAACACAGGCTGTGTAGTGTCAGGTGAAATAGTAGGAAGCAAACCCCAGGGCACCGGGAGTCCCCATGGGATTCCATGTGTCCGGGCTCTGCAGCCCCAGCAAGGCAAAGCACCAGGGCTGGGAATGGTGCTCTGCCTTGAACAGGACCAAGCATATCCAGGAGTGAAGGCTAAAGGCTTGGGAAGGTGAGAAGGGACAAGACTGTGCCCTTCCCAGGTCGGTCTATGGCATTGTTCAAATGTTTTGACTTTGCAAGGGAATTCCCCTCATTACAGACTCCCTTCTGCAGTGCAGTGAGCGACTGTTTCTCAGTTAAAAAATCCTGGAGGAAAATCAGGCGTGGGCACAGCCATTCTCCGTAACAAACCCATAAAGTCCTTGTGTTACGACTGCAACTTATCTAAGGTAACCAAAGCAGCCAAGTCCATGGTGGCCGTAGCACTGGGGAGAGCCTGCAGGAATGGTGGCAACCAGGGCTGTGAGGGGAAGGAGGAGAATAAGCCCAGGAAGGAACGGGATCCCTCCGCAGTGCCGCAGCTGGGAACAACTCATGTGAGTGGTCATGTTCTCATTAAACACCACGACACGTGGTTCTTGCTGAGTCCACAGGCAGTCGAGTATTGCTTTCCAGGGACACAGGCTTTGCTGATCACAGAGCGCCCTGTTCATTCAGCGCCGCACGCCTCATACGTCAGCATAGAGCAGCAGAGAAAATGATTATCAATGAGTAGTTTGGAGGAGGAGGAGGAAGGAGGAGGAGGAAGAAGAAAGTGAAGAAGGAGGAGGAAAGAGGAGAAGGGAGGAGGAAGGAGAAGAAAATGAAGGAGGAGAAGGAGAGGACAAAGAGGAAGGAGGAGAAAGGAGAAGAAGGTGANAGGAGCCGGGCTGGCCAATGGGAGGCGGGAGAACGGCCGAGCTGACCAATGAGAGGCGGGGGGCGGGCGCACGGGGCGGGTATAGCTGGGCGGGCGCGGGGGCCGCTCGCTCTCAGTCGGACGAGAGGCGGTGAAAGGGTCAGAGCTGAGCCGAGCTGAGAGGTGAGTCTGGTGCCCCTGGGTCTGGCCTCAGCCGCCCACAGCCGGGCGTGGGGTGAGAGATCCCGGTGCAGCCGCGGTTTGCCCTCGGCCTCCCCGCTCCTCGCATCCCTCGCCGTGAGATGGGGCCGGGAAGGGCCCCCAGGCCGAGCCTAAGCCGGGGAGGACCCCCCTAGGCTGGGCTTAGGGGGGGTCTCCGGGGGTTGTGGCCGCTGTGGGGAGCTCCCCGCAGCCCCAGGCTCCATGCGGGGGCGGGGAGAGACCTCTCCAGCCTCAGTCCCTTCAGCGAGGGGTAAAAACCCCCCAACCAAAAAACCCCAAATCAAAAAACCCCCCCAAGCTTCCGGGCCGTGTGATGGGTCAAGGCTTCTCTCCAAAGCAGGGTTTAACCTCTCTCTCTTTCCTCACTTAATCATTAACAGTCGCTCTGAGGTTGGGTGTCGTGGTTTGGACCTTCCCCTCTTCAGGGGACAGCGGGTGTCCTTCAGCTTGGCCTCTCAAATGTTTAATGTGCGTTGCCAGCGCTGGAGTTTGAGAGTCTTGGGTCTCTCGTTGGGGTTAGTTAAGCTCTGGTTATCTCCAGGTAGCGCTGGTGGGGGGCTGCGCCCCGCAGATTGACCTGGGGTCTCTGGGTGGTTAAGGTGTAAAGGAAAAATTGCCTCTTAACCACGTTGCCTCGCGCAGGGCTGCGGGTGAAGATCTTGGGCCTTTCCTCCTGTTCCGTTACTCGCCTTGCTGAGTCACAGGGCTGGGCGAGGACTTTCGGAGCCTGCCAAGGAAGTAGTGAAGCTTGTCATCCAAACCCACAGATTGAGGTGATGATGCAGTTTCAGGCCTCCATCTTACTGAGCGGCGAGAGGGAAAGTGGTTCAACATGTCTGGCATCTCTTCTTCCCCGCCAGGCGGTATTTAGAAGGCGCCGCGGAGCGTCGAGGTGAAGGGATACCACGTGGAACGCGAGGGAATGGGGTTGAAAGGTGCCTTTGTTCCGTCACCTTTTAGGAACGGTGCTTTTTTTGAAGCGCTTTTTCGGAGTGCTGCAGCAGTGAAATTGGTGTGTTAGGATCTAACGCAGTGAGGTCAGAGGTCTAATGAGCAGTGAGCTTTTTTTCAGAGTGGTGGTGGTACGAGTTTTGCAGTCCTACAGGACCTTTTAAGTGTCATGTGAGGCTTCCACTGATAACTGTGGCAGCTCTTGTAAGAAGACCCTAAGGAGGGTAGTTGTTTCTGTGGTCCTAGAATCTCCATTCAGGTTCTTGCAGTGCTCAGTCTTAACCCTGTCTTGACTTCAGAGAAATGTGGCTGCAGAGTAGCTCCCAAGTAGAGCATTTGGTGATCAAGTTGGTGGTCAGTGAAGCCTCTGGAAATGATTTTAAGTTGGAGCAGCCCGTGTTGGTGTTAGTGCTGCGTTCTCTGTCCAGAGCACGGGATGAGATAAGGAGTAAGTGGTGATTTCTTTGACTTCAGTTGATAGTGAAGATAGTACTCGGAGCTGGCAGTGGTGCAGAGGGCTGTAGCTTAGCCTTGAAGGAGGTAATAACACGTGCTCCTGGGATGCCAGGAGAGCTAGTGTGCGTGATTCGTCTGCCCTGGAGGGAGACAGTGACCTTGTGAGCAGATTACAGTAGAAAAAGGGATTTACGGCAGCACAATCATTAAATACTGTCCTGGTATTTGCGTGCTTGGCTGGCTCCATCACTGAGTGCAAAGGTCTGAAGGACACAGACAGTGCTGCTGCTGAGCTCCCTTGCCTTCAGTTCGCATTTGCACAGCTAGATGATTGAGGCAGCGTACGTAACGCTCCGCTTGAGATCAGCTAGACAGCATCCGCTTCTGACCCAGGAATAGCTCAGTGTTTTCAGTTTCTTGAATGCAGAAGTCGGGGGGGTTGCAAATACCAGAAAAAAAGGGGTGTGAGGAATTTGTGGAATGTCTCAGTGCTGTGAAATGCCCCCTTGGAAAGAAAAGGGAAGGACTGCTGGGGAGGTCATTTGTCAAGGACGCTCAAGTCATGTCAGGCCTGGCAGACATTCCCAGTGGAAGCTCTTGCAGCGTGTATTCCTGAAGTGCCACCTTTGTGGAGCTGAACAAACAGTTCTTGCATTGCACTAAGGCTTCCTGTGAGCTGGGCTGCACTTTCAGAGAATAAAGCACCTAATGTTTCCTCCCAAAGCTGTGGTGCTGAAAATTGGAAGTCTGGCGTAGCAGGTGCCGGCCTTATTAAAGAGCTCTGAAAGCCCTTTCTGTGTAAACGGGGATTCTTCCCTTCGACTGTTCAGTGAATGTGCAGAGAGATAAGTGTTGGTGTGGCTTGGGCTGATAATTGGGGAGTTGCAGGGATTTATTTTGAGCTCACATATTTCCTTATTCAAGTGAAGTAGTGGCAGCGTCAAGGCTGGCTTGAACCAAGTTGTTTTGCTGCTTAGGTTGGTCAGATCATCTCCCGGTGTGCAGGTCTTACTGTAAGGCACCCAGTACCTAAAATCTTGGAGCTGCCTTATACAGTGTGTTGCGTAGGGGCAGGACAGCTGGAGGAGGCACTTTAAAGCCAAGAGGAGAAACAAAATGGTTTCCCATGGCTTTACCACAATATTTTTAACATGGGGAGAGAAAAATTTGCTGTGGAGGAAGAAGTGAGTGTATGAAGGTAAGCTCCCCCCCCGCAAAGCAGCAGCATTTCCAAGGTCTTGTTTTCTTAACTTCACAGTAACTGGAGAGATTCGTGACCATTTCTGTAAACAGGGTTACCACCCACACTGGCTTGCCAAAAACACAGCTTCCAGCTAGCTGTGCTTCTGAGGCTGAGCTTTCTTCTCAGCAGATGAGCTGGGTTTGGTGCCAGTCGATTGCTTACAGGCACTTGTATGACTTGATCTTTAAAGTGTAGCCGAGCTTACATAAGGCGTTTCTTACTGCAGTTTTCTTAAGGAAGAGTGTAGAGATGCATGCAAACGAGGAAAAGGGAAATGCTCAACAGATTGTGGCGATTTTTCTTCCTTTTAAGAGGCAAAGCTATTCCTGTAAGTACTCAAGACGGTGTAACTGTTAATGCAAGTTCTTAGTCAGAGCTGTGACTATCTGCTTCGATTTCAAGATACGCTTGGCTCTGAACAGCTGCTGAGCAGATGAAGAGCTGGTGCACTTTAGTCTTTCATCAAAAAAGAATTCTAACTGGCAGCAGAGATTTCCTGTATTAGGATTGTTTGGCTGCTTTTACGTGCTGATACTGCAAACCAACAGGAAGACAATTGAGAAATGCCTCCAAGGAGTTCAGGCTTGCTCTCACAAGTTGACAGGGTCAGTAGCTCACCTAAAGTGTCACGGGCAATGAACAGGAGGAGGTGGAAGCCCCCCTGGGCACTTAAAAAGTTACGATCTAATTACTATCCCTGAAACTTGGTGGGGTGAATCTCACAAGGAGTGCTGCAACTGCTGGCTATAAACTTTAGGAGGGACAGGCGAGGAAGGAGAGGTGTGGGGTTACTCTTTTTGTCTAAGAAAAACATAATAACTTCATTGCACAGAGAGGTTCTTGAAGAATATTGATAAACAAGTTAAAACTAAGGTTTCAACTGGAAGAGGGTAGGTTTAGTTTGGATATAAAACAAATTTTGTATGAGAAGAGTGAGACGCTGGAGCAGATTGGGATTTAGCAACCTTTTGCAAGTCCCTTCCAACCCAAACCATTCTCTGATGAATGTTAAACTCTTCTTTCCAGATTGTTAAAGATGTCCATTCTCAGGATCCACGCCCGTGAAATCTTTGACTCTCGTGGGAACCCCACTGTTGAGGTAGACCTCTACACCAACAAAGGTGAGTCCTTTCTTGTACCTGATAGCCCTGAAGAGGCAGTCAGGAGTACACAAACCATCCTGTCCTAGCAGTGGAATTGTGCTTACTCTTTCCTCTGCATAAAACGTGTTGCTGAGCTTGCTCTGAACTTGCAGGGAAAACCTCTACCTCATTCTACTGGGGTGAATTTGCTGAACTCGATAGATGGTCCTGAAGTGTGCCGCTGCTTAGGCTAAATTGTGCAGGTGTTAATCCAAATCTGCCTTCCTCCCCTTGCTCTCAGCATAAACTGGGATAGCACTTGTCAACTCTGAGTTACCGAGACATTCCTTCCTGTCTTGAAGCAGCTGTTAATGGTTTTAGTTCTCGGTGTTCCTTAAACTCCGTATGAATGAACTCAAAGTTCAATTCTTGATGTGCCTAGCAGGGACTTTGTGTGATGAAGCAGCTTTTTTTTTTCTGCAGAGTTGAATCTTGGGTAATCATTTCTCTACATTAAGTGCTTGAGCATGACTAAAAAAACTTGTCTAATTGGGTTTTCGCATATAAAATCCTACATTTTAAAATAACTGTAGGACTTTCCCTTGGTTTGTTAGTTGCTCAACCCACATCTGATAGGATCTGACAAAGACATTGTACAAACACGAACCAGCGTGGTTTGGTGGAATGAGCAAACACAATAGCAGTGATACTCTAATGAAATAGCTGATCTTTCTGCCTCAAAAGATTAATGCGGGCAGTTAATGAGATTGCCCCTACTAAGCTCTCTGCTGTAGTGGGATAAGGGGAGGACTTGGAGACAGAAGCTGGCATCTTGAGCCACGGGCAGAACAGACTCCAGTGTGCTGATTGCTCAAAGTTCAGCATCCTTGGCTGGGAGAATGGACTGTCTGGGTGGCTGTGTTCTTGTCAGAAGAGCTCAGAACTCATATTAACAGAACAGGCCTCCTAATTGTTCCTTTAATGCCGTATCTCAGTGAAGAATTTAAGAGCTCGCCTGCCAGGCAGAGCTCAAAAGTAGATTCAGTGAATAAAGCTGCCTTTCTGAAAGAGGAATGAATAACTTTCCTAACTTAAAACACTAGAAATGAGCAGTGGAAGAGAATGAGTCAACTTGCTGTTGATTGATGTGAGGGAGATGCTGATGAGTTGGTGATGCTGTAAAGGAGCAGAGATGTGGTTCAGAGATTACCTCACCCATCTCCAGGCATGCAACTATGTGGTAGGTTGGGATGGTGTATGGGTGGAGAATGGTTTGGGGCTTTTTATGTGCTAAGATAGTTCTTTTTTCTCCTACAAACAGGTCTGTTCAGAGCTGCTGTTCCCAGCGGTGCCTCAACTGGGATCTATGAAGCTCTGGAGCTTCGTGACAATGACAAGACACGCTACATGGGCAAGGGTAAGCCTGGATTTTGGTTCCCAGCTTGGCTTGTTACAGCGGCTGTGTTGCTGCGTATGTTTGTGCCAGATGGTAGCAGAGGACGCACGGGCCTGCTGGCTTTTCCAGGGGACGATGTGGAGAGCGCCTCTGCCTCGAGCAGCACGGCCACGCAGGGGTGGAGGTGACTGTGCTGCCATCAGTGGGTCCGAGGAGCTCAGGCATGGCAGAGAAGTGATGGTATCTCAAGTACAGTATGTGTAACGTTTTATTATGCTGCTCCTGTTGCCCTGTGCGTTGGCACATATCAGAGTGAGTACAGAGTGTTTTGGTGGTGTTGTAAGAGCAGCTAAACTTCCTGTTCCCAAGGGTTTGGTGATACTGCAGCTGGTCACAAGATCTCTTCCTCAACCAAATGTTGGAAGAACTGTTGCATGTATCTGACTCTTTAGATCCCAGCACATTAAATCTTGGACTGAGGTTTATGCCAGCTGCTGACCACAGTAAATGTGCAGCTTTACACTGGTTATCAGGAAAGAATATTTTATTTCAGCCAGCATAATAGCTAAAGCTACTTGAACCTGTTGTTATAGGTAGCCAGGATAATTAAGCTTGTGTTAGTAGCATAATATTTTAGTTGTCTGGGCACTGATTGTATGATCTGAAAGGAAACTCGACACAGCAATCACCAGGCTGGGTTGGGAACGTGTGTGGGTGAAATCTAATAGCTGCATACACGATGTCATTACCTAATAAAATTCTTAGTAGTAATTCTTATGCCTATTCTGGGAGTTCAGACAGTCAGGTCCCCTTTTTAGCTTGCTGCTGTAAAAGCATTGCCGATACCTTCCAAGTATATACAATCAACTTTTGGCTGAGAGAGAGCATCGCTTGTCTTCAACCTTTCCTGCCCGTCAGGTGAAAGGAAGCTCAAGTATTTTGTGCCTATGAAGAAAGGGTGGTTAGAGTGGGGAAACTTCTGGATGGGACCTGGAGAACCTTGCCTGAGAAGATTGATGGTTGTTACTACTGTAACACAGACTAAACTCCTAGGTGACTGAATATCCCAAAGAGCTGAAGAGCTTGTGCTGTTTATCCAGGATGCTTTTTCTTGAAGAGTAAATGTGTAACTACCTCAGTGTACTAAACGTGTGTGTGCTTAGAGCCATTAAATCTGAGCCTACAAACAGTTCATCGTGGCACATAACTGGACAGGAGCCTGAGCTTCCACAACAGGTTAGCACAGCTGAAGGTTTTCCTCAGCTGGGGAGCAACATGAGTTATGAAAAAATCATCACCAAATGGTATGAGTAGGAAGGTCTTTGTCTTGTAAATCTGCAGGCTTAGGCCATTCAAAAGGCAATTAATGGGTGCACTTAATTAGCATTCAGCAGTCCTGAAGCTTAGCTCTTTGGAAACCTTCAAACACTGTACAGGAGTGGCAATGTTCCTTAGGCTGGTGTTGGTAACTGGTTAGTGGTGGCCTCTGCTTATGGGATAGAAGCGAGTTCATCCTGGAGCTGCTGGTTAACACAGTGGTGGGGCTGCACAGCTCAAGAGGACCATGCTGTGCTCAGGCTTTAATCCCTGCCTGAAACCTGGAGCAGACAAACAATTGCTGTGCCTGCATCAATGTACAGAGACTTCAGCATCATGTGAAGTGCTGAACGCATGCTACGGCGATGCTTCAGCAGTATTGCAGAACAATAGCAGTGAAATGCCTGAGCTGCTGCATGCCTAACTTCGGGGGAAACCTTTTCCTTTCCCCGTACTCATCCATTCTATGAACCTATCCTAAAACCTTTTCTAAATGCTGTCATTCAGCCACTTGAGGTTTGGGCCCATGATGGTGTTTGCAGCAGTATGGAGACCTGGGTGGAAAGACCAAACAGGGCCTCGCTGGCTGATGCACAGTTTCCTCTGCCTCTTGAGCTCTTGTTTCTCCTCTGCCGCTCGGTATCAGACACTTGCTGACTTGTAGGTCTGTTTACCTGTTTGTGTTCTTTTTCTTGCATGACTGGCTTTGGTTTTGGGCTCTTGAGTCTTCATCTCTTCCTTGATTCTCTTGTCCATTTCGCTTCTGTCAGGTGTATCCAGAGCTGTTAAATATGTTAACGAGTTCCTGGGGACAGCATTGTGTACGCAGGTAATGGATGCGCGTTCAGTGCAACCTTGTCACTTGGATGAATTTCTCCAGTGCATGGTCTTGCAAACTGACACTGCAGCAGGCATTCCTAGACGATGCTGACTTCATGCAACTTCCGTTCAATCGAGATGACCTCTCTTTAAGTGTTCAGATGTGGCTGTAAGCTCAGGTTGGATTGGGGGTCAAATAGCATGAGGTGGTATAGAGATTGTTGTTGTTGTTGTTGTTACTGAGATGACCTACTAATGCCTGCATAACCAGTGTGGTTGACCAGTGTCCGATTTGCTTGTTCCTTCCAGGTGTCTCAAAAGCTGTTGAGCACGTCAATAAAACAATTGCACCTGCACTGATTAGCAAGGTAGGAGCAATCTGTCTTCTGCTAACATCAGCTAATACCGGCGGTCCTAAAGGATGGGTTGGCTCTAGAGACAGTTCCAGGAGCTGTTTTCCACGGGAGTGTCAGCCTGTGTATAGGAGTGCATGTGAACAAACTACCCTGCAGCAATGGCTTTATTTAATGATTGCATATCTAATGCTTAGCCAAAAATCTCTAGCAACCTAGTGTTGTCGTGTGCAGATATATTTAAGCACCTGGAATCTTCGGTGGCATGCGGTTAAGATACCAGCTAACAAATATATATATAAAAATACAATACAAACTGGGGCTTGCCAGGCAGGTAGCAGTGTAAGTGTCAGGAACATGAGGTACACGCCGACCTTACAGCTCTGAATGTGAAGAACAAAAGCTTTTGGCATGTCTAAGTTGCATGTCAGTCTTGATCTGCTGGAAGTGACTAGAAGCTGCTGCAGTGTGATAATGACAAGGACTAGTCTCTTCAGCTGGTGGTAGCTGCCCATACGCGACTCGGTGTCTGCCAGGGAATGAAAAATGCAGTGGGTAGGCGAGAGTTTGTAGAGCCGTGTTTGGTGTCAAGCGGTGCTTTGTTTTGCTTCTCTCTGCAGAATGTCAACGTCGTGGAGCAAGAAAAGATTGACAAACTGATGCTGGAAATGGATGGAACTGAGAACAAATGTAAGTGGGCTTTGTGTTGTGGGGAGGTGTGGAAAGCTGAAGCTTTGTTCATAACCCAAACCTTATCAGAAACCATGGGCAGCGCCTAGCTCTGGGCATTCCATAACCAGGACCATGGTGCTGGTACTGCTGAATCTGTTTGTGAAGGTAGAACATTTCCCCAAACAATTTCTTCCTATTTCAGCCAAATTCGGTGCCAATGCCATCTTGGGTGTGTCTCTGGCTGTATGCAAAGCTGGTGCTGCTGAGAAGGGTGTCCCCCTGTACCGTCACATTGCTGACCTGGCTGGAAACGCAGACGTCATTCTTCCGGTTCCTGTAAGTCTCTTGATACAGGGCAAGGCTTGATCTGTACAGGCACTTCTTGATCTCTTGTGGTCTTGGATCAAGTTTTCTAGAGAATAAAGAGACTTAACTGCAATGCTGGTATCAGTTCACCCTGAAACATTCTAACTTGGCTTCCCCTTTTGGTTACTCCAAGGCTTTCAACGTGATCAACGGTGGCTCTCACGCTGGCAACAAGCTGGCTATGCAGGAGTTCATGATCCTCCCCGTGGGTGCTGACAGTTTCAAGGAGGCAATGCGCATCGGTGCAGAGGTCTATCACAATCTAAAGAATGTCATCAAGGAGAAGTATGGCAAGGATGCAACCAATGTGGGTGATGAGGGTGGCTTTGCCCCCAACATCCTGGAAAATAAAGAAGGTAAGAATGAGCTAAGTGTGGGAGGAGGTGTAACTGATAGCCAGAGAATGAAAACCACCCCTGTCCGGTGTGAATGGAAACCAAGATGAGTAGGTTGTAGGACTTGCTGCAGTTTCTTTGCTCTGCTTCTTAATCCTGACAAACTTTCAGAGATGCTATACTGGTGTGGGCCAGTATAAGACTACTGAGCTAGTCCCTTGGACATCAGTTTATGCAGCTCAACAGGACAGATTTGACTTCAGTGCCTCTTCACTGTTTCATTCCTGTAGCAGCTTAAGGGACTCTTACCTGCCTTCCAGTTGAGAAGTGTTATCTGCATTCATTGCAGTTTGATTCCTAGAAATCAGTAGTTAGTGGAGTGTTATTTCTGCTGACAAAGGAGGGAACCAGTTAGAACTGTGCCTGGGGGTGTGTGGGAGTCCATGAAGGCTTGTCTGGGAACCTGAAAGATACGCTGCTGCCTCATCCAAACAGTTCAGAAACCTGTGGGGGAAGGACGCAGTTTCTTGTGGAAAGGGAAATAACCCATTCCTACAAAAACTGGACCATAAGAACAATTTTTCTGCCTCTTCTGCAGAAATGGAGCTGCTAATAAGCCAGTAGAGTATTTAAACTGTTATTTATTACTTTAAAGGTGTCAGTTGTTATTGTTGAAGGTGGTCTCTGAGCTGCATTTCCTGACTCTGAGGATACTGTGAAAATACCTCAGGGTATTTCTGAATCCCAGTCACGTGCAGCTCTTGCTGGGTCTGTACCCTAGCAGGCATCAGTGAGGATGACCTTGAATAACCATTCCAGGTCAAGGAATTTGTGTTGCTGAAGCAGCTGTTTTTACAGTTTGTGCTGTGTTAACATCTTGAAAACAGAAAACAACAACCCCAAACCAACTGCAAACAAGCCCACCTGATCTGAGCTTCCTACTGTCAACAGCCCGGCTGATTCAGCTGCTCGGCTTAGCGTCAGGGTGATCAGGAGGCTCTTGCTGATTGTACTTATGCTGAATTTTCTTGCTTGGCCTCTGCTAAACAGAGTAGCCTAGTTAGTAATACAGACTAAAGAGTAGTTCTGTTCCCTCTTCTGTGCGTAAATGTGCAAGTGGAGAAGAGGCAGCTGCAAAGAGAGGGTGCCCTGTGCAGAGGCAGGCTGTGCATCGCGCCGCCTGTCAGGGTTTGGATGCTCACAGTGCTCATGGGCAGCAACTGATCTGGAGCTAAAAGGGATTAAAGTGCGGTCACTGCTTCTGCCCGCATGCAGACAGCTGAAAGAAGATGTGGTATCATCGAGCATTAAGCTTTTTGGGCTGACATGTAGTCCTGCCTGAAGAGATTATGAATCCCATAATGGTGTCTCAAGGGTTTTATAAGCTGAAAGCAGTATTGAAGGAATGTCTTGTTCCAGTCAGCTCAGAAGTCAGAGTTCCAAAAACCTTTCCTCTGTGGCCTCTGGGCTTTCTGCGGTGGGCAATGGAGATTCTGTGCCGAGTGGATGTACCGTTGTTGGTAAATGAATAGCTTTTGAGTTGAGGTGTTTGGTGAGAACTCAGAAGTACCTTCCTGTATTTCAGCTCTGGAGCTGCTGAAGACTGCTATCAGCAAGGCTGGCTACTCGGAGAAGATTGTCATCGGTATGGATGTGGCTGCCTCTGAGTTCTACCGTGACGGAAAGTACGACCTGGACTTCAAATCCCCTGATGATCCCAGCAGATACATTTCTCCCGATCAGTTGGCTGACCTGTACAAGAGCTTTGTCAAGAACTACCCATGTAAGTTGTTTGTCGACTAGAGGCACGGTAGTAGTGATGAGTAGGGGGTTGATTGTGGAAGGAAGGAGTTAGGATGCAGCCCTAGGCTCAAGAGCAGAACAAACAGCCTTTTAGGAGTCTTGGGAATGTTCTCTGGGGTGGGTTGTACTTAGCTGCAGCACTCAAGTACCACAGCTTTCAGACAGGACCTTGCAGGGTGGCATTGTCTTAAAGCTCCTTGTATCCCTCTACAGTGGTGTCCATTGAAGACCCGTTTGACCAGGATGACTGGGCTGCCTGGAAGAAGTTCACGGCCAGCGCTGGCATCCAGGTGGTTGGTGATGACCTGACTGTGACCAATCCAAAGCGCATTGCCAAGGCTGTGGAGGAGAAATCCTGCAACTGCCTGCTCCTTAAAGTCAACCAGATTGGCTCTGTGACAGAGTCCCTGCAAGCGTAAGTTCTCTCGGCCATGCCAGGGAGTGGATTGTGTCATTGAGGAAGTGGAACATACAGACCAGGGCTAATGAAATAGAAACGTGTTGATTGGGTTATCTGTCTCTTCTAGCTGCAAACTTGCCCAGTCCAATGGCTGGGGTGTGATGGTGAGTCACCGCTCTGGAGAAACAGAAGATACCTTCATCGCTGACCTGGTAGTTGGTCTCTGCACTGGTCAGGTTGGTGTCTGCAGCTGCTGTAGTTTCTTTTTGCTCGATGACACGGTGATGATGCAATGCTGCACAGGAGATGGGCTCTGACTTAAAGGCATGTGTTTGCTGTCTCCATATGGAGGAAGCTGATCTGCCTAACGGGAGTGTGACAAGGGAACATGTTATCTTGTGTAAACTCACCTTTCACCGCTAATTGAGAACATCTTAGTCAATTCCAGTGGGCGTGTCAGGATTTTCTGATACTGAAGCTATAAGCAAATAAATGAACACTTTATTGCTCCCCAGCCCTATCCTGTTTGAATAGACAGATATTTAGAGCCTGATGCTGAAATAAAGCTTGTGATTATGCTTGCTACAGCACAGTTTTGTGTTGGCATCTGGGCCCTTATTTCTGCCATAGTTCTTTACTAACTTTCTGATTTCTCTTTCAGATCAAAACTGGTGCCCCGTGCCGATCTGAGCGTCTAGCCAAGTACAACCAGCTACTGAGGTGAGACTCGGGGTGGGGGGAAGGTTGAGGGCTAAGCCTGACATAGAATAAATGCTCCGCTAAGGCATTTGGGGCACAGCTTAGTCTTCTGCATCTCAAACACTCTGCAGATTAAGGTATAAACCGAAGTGAAGTTTGTATAAACTTAAACATAAACCAATCCTGGCAGAGGTGCTGTTGAGCTGGTGCTGTGCCTGCAGGTTAAATGGTGAGTTGGATGGGTAACAGCCATGCTAAAGGGCCATGTCACCCAAAGCATCATGTGGTGATAGATAGGAGACCTTGTCCTTCTGTCTGTGTGATGCTGTTCCCTTGGGCAAGCTTTGAAAATATCTGGGGGCAGTTATGTAATTTGGGTGATGCTGACCAGCGCAGTTAAACGTGCCAAACTGAGGTCACTTGGTGGGAACTGGCTTGTGACTCTGGTAGTATCTTCAGTACCAGGAGATCCAGTGCAAGGCCAGCAGCTAGTGCAGGGGTTCTGCACTGGCTGCTAACACCTGGCACTCTCTTCCCTTTCCATTAGAATTGAAGAGGAGCTTGGCAGCAAGGCCCGTTTTGCTGGAAGGAACTTCAGGAACCCTTGTGGCCACTAAAGCTGTGTGGATCTGTCACCCTCTGTTCTGGTTTAAAGCACTAGTCATCTACTTAGATCACAGTTACCTGTACTAGAAAGATAAGGGCAGCTGAAGGAAAAAAGACCAGTTTGCAGGTCCTCTTCCCCCCTAGACTTTCTCTTCACCTAGTGTTTTCACCAACTCTCATCTGTTACTTGTACGCTCTGCTGCTTTTGTAGGACAGTCCCTGGGGGGGTGTTTCTGTGTATTAAACACCCTCGGGGATCATGACCTTGTGACTCTGGGCATAAACACTTCAATGCCTTTCTCTGCCTGTCTGGTCTTCAATGTTTTGGAGCTGTGTGACTTGCAGTGCAGCAAGAGGTACCTGCAAACAGAAACGGTAGTGTGTTGGTTTTTTTTTCATGTGATAAATAAAAGCATCAAACAACCCAACCAAGTGTGGCTTTGAGTTCCTTTAGGAGACACTTGAGCAGGGATCTCCACCGCCCCAGGATCAGACCCTGCTCTGAAGCTGTTGTGCAGGGAAGCAAGGGTTGGACTGGTGTCACTGCGGCCATGGGATGGAATTGAGTTGCTTTGTGATAAATAGACAAAGAATTAGCTGGATCTATGTGCCCGCTATCAAGCAGTGGCTTTCAAGGACACGTTCAGTCATTTGGAAGGGAGACTGAGAATAGGTTTCTAGCCCCTAGATCAATTGTGATCCTGCAGGGGAAGAGGAAAAGCGCAGAGGTCTTCCTTCATTTATCAGAGATGAGGTGTATCCTGACAAGTGCTGTGATTAACCTTTATCAGGGACTGTTGCAGATGTCTCCTTGTCAGGCTTGTCACAGGATTACTGAAATATACCAGTGACAGCCTTAGCTTTTAGCAAGAGGTTGGCACCGTGTTAACCACGTTGAAAGGGAGTTGGTAACCTCCATCTTGATCTGCTGTGGTGAGAAGCTGTAGCTCAGCAGCACACGAGTTGTGAACTGGGCTGTTCCTGGAGACTTGTGCTTAGTTAAGACCATTCTAATAGAAGGGGTAGTTGAAAGTTGATCTGAGAGCTGCGCTTCAATTTTTACCCTGTTAGTATCTAGGTACCCTATTTCACATGGGGGAAGAAAAGCCTTGAGGGGGTTTCCAGCTGCAGGAGAGCAGATGGCCATAAACAAAAGGCTGGTGAGCAAATGTATTTGTATTTCCAAAGCCCTTTGTTTTGCTCTGGTTGCAGTTTGGGTGCGTGGGGAAGGCAGTGAGAGGGAGATTGCAAAGTGTGTGGCTCATCGTCAGCCTGGGCTTGTCTTGGAGATGAGCAGGAAGGATTCCTTTTTGCTGGAGGTTGTTCAGCGGCTCTGTCGCTGTTGTGGTTCTCTTGCTCTGGGTAGTCATTGTGGGAGCAGCATCTCCAGAGAGGGGAGCAGAATTGTTACCTTAGTCCCTTACCCAGCAGGAAAATGCAAATTACTGCACAGTTGAGGAAGGAGTTGATTAAGCCAGTTCTTGTTGCTTATGGTTGGGTTTTCCCCCCGTAATAGGAGATTTGTAAGAAAAAGGTTAATTTCTAATTGATTCAATGACTATTCTCCTAGTTGTGGATTTCAACCAACTAAATTACCTGTGGCTGGAAATGTTTCTGATGTGAGGAGCACAGCAGTGCCCCGCTGTGGGTGTTGTGTGTGTTGCAATGCCTCACTCGGTGCTGTTTTGCTCTTCAAGTCCCCGTTATCTCGTAGGATTTCAAATCAGCCAGATGCAAACAGCACATTTCAAGCCAGCGATGCTGCAGGCTGCGTCGTCATTTACCTCAAACCCTGGATCCTGAAGGACATCTTCAGTTTTAGCTCAGGGTAAAAACAACATGGATTTCTTTTTTTAACGTGAAGTACAGAGCAGTGCAATGCTGAGGGGTAAGGACTGTGTGGTATATCCCTGACCATCAGAGGACAAGAGGTATGAGGCTGCCCTGTGAGGAGGAGAGCCAGAAGGAAGATGTTTGTGAGCTGCTGGGAGGTGTTAGGTCTGCCTGGTACTAGTGTGAGTAATAGCTAGGAAAGGGTTTAGCACGCAGGGGGACTATGGGAGAGCCAGGCTTCTGAAGTGTCTTGATCAATGTTTTTTTTTTAACTAGAAAGACTCATCTGGGGTTGGCACTTCCAAAATACCTCATCTGTTATCAAGCTGCAACACCAAGAATGCTAAAAACCCCTTGCAAGGAGGTTTTGGCATCTTTGCTGTAACTGAAAACCATGAAGGGAGGAAAATAACAGCTCTGGTGCAGGGCAGTGTTTCCTGACAGGAGTAGCCCCCATGCAAGAGGCAAAAGCCCTTCTCGTGGGGGAGTGTGGCCCCAGTCCTGTGAGCACCCTCGCATTGCGTAGGAAGGAATGTTCTCCTCCTATCACCTGAGATGTGGATATGTTTGGGTTTCTCAGTGTCCAAATGAGCATGGAGCAGCATCCCTGGAGAGAAAGGTGAATTCAGACCCCAAGCACAGCTTAGGCTTCCCCAGCACCTGCAGCCTGGTCAGGAGGTGGGGTCTGGAAGCAAAGGCAGGCACAGGGCTGCTGAACCACCTCCCTGCAGAGACAACAACCCTGCCATGGAAACATCTCCTGGTTGAGCAGTTGGCAACTGTTTCTCCTTAGGAGATTTATCTGCTCTGTCAAGCCCTTCTTAAGAAGAGCTTTGCTATAAATACCAAATTTACCAGCCCGAGCTCAGCGCACGGTCAATGTGCACTCACACATCTTTGTCCTTTGGTAAGGCGCTGGCCTAAGCTGGTTGCGCTCCGTGCAGATTTGAAACCCGGCACACTTTTCACACATAGCTGATCTCTGAATGAGACCTGTTAAATGAATAAACCAGCTAATTACACATAAATCCTATCAAGGGATTTTTCTTCTGTCAAAGAGGCAAGCCTGTAATATATGCAGAATGGTTTTTTTAAAGCTTTTTTTTCCTGCAGAATCGTGTTAGGAAGCAGGAGCTTGGCTGTTTTGCACCTGGTACTTCAGAACAAGCAGATTCTCAACCCACCTTCCCTGCGCCTCTCTGTTTCCACCTGGTGGTTTTCTTTTGATATGCATCAGAAAGCAAAAAGAGCTGGGAAATCAGGTCACTGGTTACCATAAATCGACAAACCCCTAAATGGCAGAACTGCAATGAAATGAGGGGCGTGGGTAGCGGCCGGCACCTCAGCTGCTCTTGCTTGGGAGCAGCTCCATCAACCTCGGGGAGAGAAAGTAAGGTGGTGGTGGTGCCCTGAGCTGGAATCCTCTGCTCAGAGTAGTTTGGTCCCAGCTCAGACAGAAGAGCCTTGTGCTGGTTAACACCGCTGCAAACGGAGCCCTTGTTATTGTTCACACCTTGTCGGTGCACAGTAGAAGTTGGTACAGGTACAATTACCAGATGTGTCGTGTCCTAAAATAATCAGAGATATTTTCTGCAGAATGGCCGGGTTAGAGGAACACGGCTCTGGCTGCCGAGTCAAAAGCTGAAGTCAGCTGCTGTTGAACTGTGTGCTCCTTTCTACACCAGGAAGTCAACCCCACAGTGTCAGCGGCTGTGCTCACCTGTCCCATCAAACCAGAGCTGTATAAAGCTTTCAAGTGCAATCTCAGAGAGTATTTGGGCCAGATCAGCAAGGTGCTTCCAGCTGCAGAGGATTCAGGCTCTACCTAATGAGGCTGGAGCATTGAAAGGACTTCCTTGCAAAGGAAGAAAAGAGGCCGGGATGGGTGAGTGCTGAAATGCAGGACTGTGGTTTGTAGAGAAGGATTTAAAGCGTGTTAGAGAAAAGTGAATGATTGGTAACTCTGTGTGTGTGTGTGTTTGGAGTGAGGGGAATAAGTGAATAGGGAACGAGGTTTGATTGCTGAAAATCAAGACCTAAACCTGCAGTGTAAGAGAGGGGGAGAGATGTCTGCTCTTTAATCAGGGCGTGAATCCCGCCACACAGCTCTTCACCTTTCTGTGTTGTCCCTGTGGAGCTCCTACTCGAAGGGCTGTGCTTTATAGCAGAGTGCAAGCGTAGCACAGCCAGTGTCTATTACTGTAATAATTTGCAGGGACGGCTCTCTTTGGAGCAGGAGAAGGCATCAGCTTAGCAAACACGAGCTGGGAGGCTATTCTGAGCGTAGCAGGCAGCCTTAAAAGCGGATCTGAAGTAAGAAGGCGGCAGAAGAGATGGCTGATGAGCAGAGAGCAGAGGCAGGTGGCCCTTTTGGGAGCTATTCAGGTAACAGGAGATATAATGGAGTGATGCGAAGGGCTGGAGTGGGAGAGATCTCCCATTACCCACTGGCTCTATTTCTAGGTTTGTAGAAGTAGCTTTTCTGCTTTGTAGCTCAGCCTGCTCCTGGTATTAACTTCCTTGGCTTCTATGCCTCATACGGACCCTGTCTCAAAGAGCTTGTTCTGGACCGAAAGGGATGTTGCCATCCCTCTTCTATCAGTGAGAAACCAAATCATTTAACATTTGGCTTTCTCGCTAGGCATTAGCCCCTGCTAGGGAGTAAGCACATCGTTCATAACCTTCCCCGTCAGAAAGCCAAGCTGGCAGTGCAAGGCACGTTTTCCAACCCTCTGGTTATTTTGAAGCACCTGCAGAGCCTGCTCACTCGCTTTCTAGCAGTGTGGGCATCAAAATCGGACCCTGTCTTCCAGCAGCAGCAGCAGCAATGGTGTCAAAAACGGCAGTGCTGTCCCCTTCCCTAGTTCAGGTCATTCAGAAATGGTAGAAATGGTAACATAGACCATTGATTTTAAAAAGAAGCAACTACGACTGAATTGGATTGACCCTGTTCCTCGCAGAAACTGCTCAGCTCAGTGAAATCTTGCGACTTGCCAGGTAGGAGATTTTGCTGCCTCTAATGAGGGTGAGAACGATTTTACATCCAGTGTGTTTTCCCCCTCCTGTTTGCTTATCCCAGGCACGCCTGGTGGGACGCTTCCAAGCATCCCGTGCACAAAAAAACGTCCCAGTCTCCTTGTGTGCATCCCTCAGTCAGCACGATCATCCCAGGGGAACCTGGGGCGTGCACTGCTCCTCCTGGGCTGCTGTGCCCTCTGATATCCCCAGCAAGGGACCTTGGCAAACCGCTCCACCTTTCCCTGTCTCTGGAGAAGCAGAAGCTGTGGGAGTGAGCCGTCTTTCTTTGAAGGAAATTCATTGACTGTGGTGCTTCGTCAACACCCACGCGCTCATTCACAGAGTTGTGTAAACAGCTCCTCACGCTGCTGGGGCTCCTCACCCGGCGGCTGAGGGGAGAAACCCCCCGACAGCGCGAAGGAGCAGTACAGGCAGATGAAGGGAGCACAGCTGCTGTGTTTGCCTCTCTGGAAGGAGGATATTTGGCTTTCCTGCTGTGGTGTAGACTGCAAGGAGACAGAGAGGTGGCTGGGGGATGCAGGGAGGATCTGAGCTGGGCAGCGGGCCAGCCCTGCGTGCCCTGCGGCCGTGTCTCAGGCTATGGCCTCATGCTCTCTTTCACAGCAGGATTTAAAGAACTGTGCCAGGTACCAGCTTAGTCCCACCACTCCCTTGGAAGGCTTTTATTACTGTTCTCTTTGTATTGCTGGGTGAAATGATTTCCTTGTAGATAGGAGCTGTGGGTGGGTGTGAGAATAAAATGCAAGATCCCTGCTCCCCTCTGAACACACGGGAGCATAGCCTCTCCCTGCCTCTGACTGCTGGGGTCACCACAACAGTGCTCAGGGTGGCTCGTCCTGGGGAGTCCAGGCTGGGTCCTTTCTGCAGTGACAGAGGTACCCGTTGGTGTTGCCAGTTTTGGTCTCCAGGAGGGCCCGATGTGCTATCAGATCTGACACGTTCCACTTGTACTTTGCGCTCCACGGATAGATACAGTCACAGGGACTGGAAGTGCAGGGTGTGGAGGAAGGTGGGAAGAAATAAAGCCGTGCCAGCTGCAACAACTCACTTCTGCTGAGAAAAGTTTGTGTGTGGTGAAATCTGGTGTCTCTAATACAATGCAGAGGCTTAGCCCTGTCTAGAAATACATCCGTTTAGTCATCCAGGGTGGCACTTAGAGGCTTAAGTTACAGGAGAGAGAGAAGCAATAGAAAGTAGCTCTGCAAAATAAAAAGCTTGGACAAAGCCCAGGCAAAATGACACCTTGCTGACAACAGCAGCTGCAACAGAGGCACCGTGACCAGCACAGAGCATCCCTGGGACATCACCTCATGCTTCTAATGTGGCTGAGCCTCTTTCTCCTTGGCTGTGCTTGCAGCCCAGGTAAGTTCAGCTGCGGTTCAGCATCTCCCCTCAGTGATAGTGGCTGTCAGCAACCAGCAATTTTGCCAGTGTGACAAGGTGTGTGAGGTTAACCCACTCCTAAGAGTAACTTGAGAGTGAGGGAGCCCTGTTCAGCTTTGCAAAGGCTCTGAACCTGAAGCTATTTTATCCACAAAGACTAGGGAGAAGATTTTGTTTCCTTCTTACGTCAAAAAGGAAAGAGGGCTGGGGTTTTGCTGGGGAGAAGAGACGTTTGCACTGCGATTCTGCTTCTCTCCTCATAGTTTTTAGATGTCTGAAGTGTTGCTACGTGGCTGCACAGAATGGAGCCCTGCCTAGAAAATGCCCAGACAATGTCCCAGCCCTGCCACTGCTCCAGAGCCACCAGCTGGTGGGTGAACATTAGGATAGGTTGGGCTTGGGGATTTTTGCAGCAGAAGCCTAATGCCAACCGCGTCTCATGCGTCCTGTTGCGAGCATGTGCAAAAGCAACAAGATGCTAAAAAAGCACTGGATGCTAAAGCTCCTAAGCCCGTACTCTGGAGGGGAGGTGACAAATCCCTGAAAAATAACCCGCTTGCTAATCGGAGTGGAGCTGCAGGGCTTTTGTGAAGGCAGGTTCCAGGATGTGCTCCGACTTCCACGCTGGTTTATTTGTTGATTTGTCTCCTCATTGAAGCAGGTCTGCAAACAAAAGCTGGGGAAGAGAAGCTCTCAGGCTGCTGCGCTGCTCTTCCGTTGCGAAGCTGACTGATCCGTTTTACTGCACCACTTTAAATAAGTCCTAAGCGGTGGCTTTTATGCTCTGTAGTACTCAGGTTCTTCTCTCTCATCTCCTGCAATAAACAGTGATTGAAAGATGCATATTGTGGCTTTTATGTAGGCTATAAAACCACTGACAGTGGGAATAGCTGAATTCAGAGGCTAAAAGTCTCCTGTCCCATCAAACCCCAGCGAGCAGCTCTTTCTAGGTGTGTGCAACCTGAACCTGTCCTCAGGCCCTGAACAGAAGTGTGTGTCTTTAGGAAGGCAGATCGATTTAGTACTTAACAAAAACTACAATATTCTTGCCCGGCTGTTCAGGATGAAGCGTTAAGAGCCGGTGTTTGCAGTGGAGAGAGTCCCCACACAGGTGCCGGGAGGTTGTGAGCTCTCCTCAGCCCCAGACCTACTCTCGAGACCTCGGATGTGTTGTTCCATTTTTTTATTGCCACTTGTCTCGCCTGTCCCGGGGGATGGATGACACTCGCCGGTAAGGTGGGAGAATTCATCAGGCGATTTTGTAGAGTGCTTTGAAGATAACAAGTGCTGAGGGGGGAAAAAAAAAAAACAGAGATGATGCTTGAAATGGAAATTTTCCCGTTTCTGTCACTATATTTTCTCTCCTTCTAAAAAAGTGCATTCAAATGTACCATCAAAGGGAGCAGTGTTAGAACACCAGGGAAAGAACAGCTCCGGTGGGGAGGTGGGAGCCAGAAACCTCCTCCTCGAGGAGCAGATTTGCAGTGGGAAGGACAAAAATGCAAATCTGAAATCAATCCGTCTCTCTCTCCCTTGAACGCTTTTGGCCATTTGTAACCGTTTAAAGCGAAGTCAGTCACCGAGGACAAGAAGAGAAGCTTGTAAAGCCATTTACTACTTTCTGCACTACAGGAGAAGCGGTGAATTTCTAGCGGAAATGCGGGAAGCGCGCAGATGAGGTGTTCCACATTAGCGGTAGAGGATGGCTTAAAAACATCAGAGCAAACCTTTGAACAAACAGAAAGCACGGAGGCCGTGGGATCCAGACGTATCAAACAGCTTTGTGCGCTCGTCTTCTCTCCAATGCCCTGGCTCCGAGTTGTCATCAAAGGCACAGAGGTGGCTACACCACATCTTTGTTTGCGGTCCCGCGGTGCTGGCAGCACCAGACGGATTCTCGCTCCCCCTGTCACGGCTGCAGCAGGAAAGTGGGGATCCTTCCCCGACGGGTGGAATTGATCCTCCCCGAGCAGCAGCGATTCTGCTTGCAGCTCAGCGGGCTCCCCTTGGGAGCTGCCTTAGGTGACCGCCGTGGCTTGCACGAGGCGCCCTGTCCACGCGTGTTTGCGCGTCTGCAGGACACGACCTTGCGCAAAACTGGCAATTTTCTATTGGAAAGCAGCAGGTTGATGCGCCTCTGGCTTCTCTGCGTGGCTACGGAATTCGATCTGAACGTGCCCGTGTATTTGTGTGCGTGAACGTGCGTGTCCTCAGTTACTGCTCGATGTCCAGCGGCTGCTACTCCTCGGACACGTGATACTTGAAAGCTAAAAGGTACCACAATTCACCCCAAACCCATCTGGCGCTTAGGATCCTTTTCAGAGTGTTCTGCTTAAAGGAGCTATTTTCTTTGTGATGTTATTACCACCCAAAAGCTGGGGTTTTTTTGAGGAGGTTGAAAACAAGTTGGTTTTATTTATCTTTACTTAGCCGATTTTATCTGCTACGTAAATCACAGAATTAATTACCTCGTAAGTATCCCCAGGTAGAAACGGGGCACAGAAATAAGCATCGAGGGGCGCTGCAATTAATCCCGCTCAGGGGGAACGGCTGTCATCACTCATTTGCAGCTTCAGCACTGGTGACTTTCAAGGTGTACAAATCTCTCGTTAGATCCATTTCATGTTCCGCAGATGGCCATTTTGTCTTCTCGCTGCGTGCACTGGAACATGCCCAAGTATACAAAAATGAGAGGAACGATTGTTAGGGCTGACATTTTTTGTTCGTTTTCAATGGGATTTTCCCTCCCTCCCCCCCCCCC
>WEIS01094698.1:0-21357 GCA_013389965.1 Todus mexicanus
AATCCAGAGACAAAAGACTGGGGGAAAAAAACAAAAAATGGCTGTTGGTCAGATACAAGTCATTTAGCTCAATATAAGCATAATTGAGTGTCATCCTGGGGTCTTTACAGCACAAAAGATCAGACTAGCTGGTCCAATGATCTCTTTTGGCCCTCAAACCTATGAACTGATGTCCCATCTTTCAAACATTCATTTTCTCTCTCAAAAGTTGGGTGCAGATTAGGTCTAAAATATGTGTCCCACATTTCCAGTACCATTGTGCTGGGCATGTTTGGTAGTTGCACCCTTGCCCAGCTGCCTTGGGAGCTTTTTTTTCTACACTTGTCCTTGTTTGGTTGCTTCTGTTATTAAATTCCACAGTGACAAGCCCTGGAGAAATGTAAGAGGGGTTTTTAATTTCTTTCCAGCTGTAAATGTGCAAATACTTTTATCATAGATTGTCTCTGCAAATGTCACAGACAATGAGGCATTTTTGTGTAAGACAACCCAAAAGCATAAAAATGTCTCCCGGACAATATTTTGACTGCAATGCACCCGGTACATGTTTGTGCAACTGGCTCCGGGACAATGACAACGATCCAGCTTTTCCTCCAGTGAGTATGTGAGCATCCTCTGGAAGGAGTAAGGTGACTGTAGCGACAAAGCTTCCAGGTTAAACCTGGGAGGGGAGATTTTCTTTGCCCATTTCCCAAGCCCAGAAAAAACACAGCAGGGGTTTTGTTTCTCAAAGCTGCAGCTCGGCGGCAGCGCTGGCAGGTTATAATTTACAATTGGGGCCGGGGCAGAATGAAAAACAGAGAGCTAGTTTCTTGATGGCCCTGGCTTTACACCAAAATCCCACCCCACTCCTTCCTCGCAGTGCTGATGGCCTCCAAACGCACAGAGACCTCGCTCCTTGCACCGTTTATGGCTTTTTCTTCTCCCCCCCCCGCCTCAAGTCTTTGGGAGAAACTTACTTCTCCACACCAGCTTCTCTCTCCATCTCTCCCCCCACCGCCCCGCTCGGCATCCCCTCACCTCTGCCACAAAACCGCCACACACACGCACGCACGCACTTGCGGACAGGCACAAAAGCTTTAAAAGCCGCCCTTTATGTCCCCCCACAGCTGCCTGCGCAGCCCCTGCTCCAGCGCTTGCCCGGCAAGGATGCGTATTCTTCAGCTCCCAAAGGCCCCCATTGCTGTCAATTAGTTACGGGACGCCACCGGGATTCAAGGCTGACAGCTCCGGCAAAGCAGGAGAAATGGGCTCAGTGGGGAGCGAGGGGGCCTGCCCTCTTTCTTCCCCCCCACGTCTTTCTCCCCACAAGAAATACCTTTCTCAGCAAGGCTTTTTAAGGCCCCCCCTCCCATCCCGCTGCCCGCGCCTGCATGCAGAGACATGCACGTACAGGGATGCACGGCACCGAGAGACGCGAAACGTGCTGCGAAAGGGGCGCCAAGGAGATCTGACCCGCTGAGATAGAGGGTCATCAATATCTCTGCATGCTTCTTTCTCACCCTCCATCCTGGTCTCCGGTTACAAATCCCCCAGTCTCTCAGCTCTCCAGGATGACCGTAACGTCTTATTTCTCCCCGACTTTCCCACCCAGGCTGGCTCTTTGGAAGGGGAGGGATGGGGCAAGGTTAAAACATGACTCTGCAACAAATGCAGGTTTCATGCCACTGCTGGGCATTCGCATCTCATTTCTCTGCATGCAACCTGGAGTGTAACAGGGTGAGATTGCAGAGAAAAGGGGAGTAAAGCTGGGAGGGGGATGCTGACCCAGTGATTTCACGGCAAACGTCAGTGCTATGAGACTTAGGAAAGAAACAAAGACTGTAATGGTTTGGGAGTGAGGGATCTCTTTAACCAGACCGTGGAAATAAGATATATTTCAAGAGAAGGCATTCCCACGCTTTCAGCCCTGATATTTGGTATAGAGGAAAATCCAGTCTGGGTATTGGTCATCTGAAATGAGATGTGAACCTCAGCTTTGGCTCCTGTCATAAATGCCAGTTATAGATGGGGCTCAGTCACTCCTAACTCAATCTGTGTATTTGTATCTCTCTCCTAGACATTCAGATAGTATGGAGGCCCTTATGCCAGCTGCGTGTTTGGCCCACCCAAACTAGTCTCTGGATCAAAGAGCGATAACAAAACAGTATTCAGATATTTTTTTCCTTGTCTCTGCTATAGGCTGTTTGTATGTCCCTTGTCAAGTCACTTCATCAGGCACCCAGCCGAGCCACAAGTAGCTTCACTTACTGGCCCATCACTTTGCCTCCTGCCTGGAGGCACAACTAAGTCACAGACACTGCATTTCACATCCCTTCTTGGACTCAAATGATCCTTTCATCTGAAACACTTGAAGATAAGAACAGCTCAGATTCAATTTCTTGGACCAAATTCCTCCCCTGAAGTTTGGATCTTGACTGGACCCAACCCAGAAAAAGAGCAGTATTTCAGTTTGGCTCTATCTGAAGCCTCCAGCTCAAGCCCACACGGCAGTCTTGCACAAACAGCTCATCTCGAGAGACTTTTGCTTCCTGGAGAGATGAAATCTTTCAGAAACAGCATAAGAAGAGATTTCAAGTCCCAAGGAAATAAAATCCTCCCCTCTGCTCCCGCCCACAGCTTGGCATCCACATGGAACTATGGACCCCTGCCTAATTCAAAATCAGATTTAGACAACAAGCTCTGGGCTATTACAGTGGGAATGAGAAACCTTCACTCAGAGTGGAAAAAGCCATGGACATCCATGAAGGCTGGTGGAGGATGGTGGGGGAGTTGTGAGTGGCTTAAATTGAGTGTTGTTTTCACACTGTGGGTGCCGGGGAGCATGCAAGGCAGCAAAAAGACTCAGCATCACATAAGGCAGATGTGGTAAAATAGTTCACAAGAGAGGCTGACAACCTTCCCAGGCCACAGGAGGAATAAGCTGTCCAAGGAACAGCTTCTAAATGAAACAGCCTCCGTGCAGTTTTTGCATCTGGACAGAGGATAGGTTTATTTTGGATGTGCTAGTAAAACTGCTGTCTGCGAGCCATAAGGTCATACAGCTAAGGTCTGGCTGATGTCTGGTGAGGAAGCATTCCTCTGGGTCTTCTGCCTCAGCGAGCAAATGCAGGCCTTGCAAAAAGGAACAATATATTCACCATTTCCCTACAGAGCAGTACTGCAAGGAGTGGACTCACTGTAACGAGTTCAAACCTACTTGTCCTGCAGTGTAATCTGTTCTTCACATGAGGAGAACCCATAGTCACAAAATGCTCTGGATCCTGAGCAAGAGCTTGGTGGTGGTCAAGGATTTGTCAGGTGATGGCACATGCGAAATGCACTGACCACATCTCATTATCTTCTTGTGCACAGCAAGGCATAAGAAACCTCTTAACGTGATGGGCACCAGCTGGCTGCCTCATTGGTAGGCCATCGAAAAAAAGATAGTTTTGCCCCTGAAAAGATGAACTCTCTTTTCCCTCTTTTGACAGGATTCTGGTCCATGTTACTGCTGCTGGTAAGTTACACGCTTTACAGCCAGCTTGAGAAGTCACTGGCTTTCATGGCCATTAATCCAGAACTTCTCACTTTTGTTTTGTTCATACAACCATAACATATTGCTCTTTTAAATGCTCACATATCAGTCTTTTAAAATGTCTCTGAAAACAAACCCTGCCATAAAGAAAAAGTCCAAGGAATCTGTGTTTGGTACCTAAGTGTTCAACCATACTGACTTGTGGGCCATGGACATCACATGCCAAGTAAATAGGAGTAAGAAAGAGAATGAGAAAGGCTGAACTGGAAATGCCAAGGGATGTCTCATAAATAATGGAAATGCATTAGTAACACTGAGGAGGGAGGGGGGTGGGACATGATGATGAAGGGGGGATGGTGAAGAGTGGTCAACGAGGAGAGTGGATCTCACACAGCGCTTGTTGGGAGGCCAGTTGGGTCACGTGCATTCTCATCAGGCTGTAGAAAAGTTGACAAAGAATGTCAGGGCGTGAAAAAGTCAAAATAGCCAATTTAATTAACACCTCTTCACTGGATGAGACAAGAAGCCACCTCCCCTCTCCACACCTCCTTTGCCACCCACCCCACAGAACACCTCATACCCCATAGCCTTGCCATAAACAGCCTCCGGTGAGAAATGCTTGTCACCATGTCTAAGTGCATCACTGACAGGGTCAAGAGATCCACCTCGAGGAATAAGCAGGCACCAGACTGATGGGGGTTTCCTGCTGCAGACAACGTTGGGGAAACAATCAGGAAAAGGTAATAGTGATCTCTGGAATGAAATCCTCCCGGAGCAGCCTCACAGAACTGTTGGCTTTCTTCCATCTTGCATGCTAATGCAGAAACATGAGTTTCTCAGGCAGGGATGAAAGGAAAACACATGTCTCATATCACACAGGACCCCTGAGACAAGGACGAAGGGTAGAAGGATTGGAGGTAAGAAAGAAGATCTTTCTTCTCCTTTCCATTCCATTTAGTGCTGAGCACCACACAGGAAGAAGGAGGTTTGATGTCTGAAGAGCCAAATGCTCTCCTTAGAGTTGCTGATGGAGATATAGGCCTAGGGGAAATATCCTACCAGTTGGCACCCCAGTGGGATTGAGTACCTCGCTTGTTCTGCTCGAAGAGGTTAAAGAGAATTTTACCATTTAAAGAGACTTTCACAATTTGTTTTAGATTGCATCATTGGAGGCTGCACAAAGTCTGTAAAGAAGTATTTCTGAAAGGTGAATTTTAATCCAGCTTTTGATACTAGTTCTGTGGTTTGCATTGGACTAAACTGTTGTGGTGCCCCCCTGGGACACCCTGTGGGTCTTCCCCAAAGTCTCTGCTCCTCGAGCGGTCCACGCATGGCCTTGTCTGTCATCTTGAAGGTGTCAAGCATCCCAGGCTGTCATGCAGCCCTCTGTGGTGCAGATGAGGGATGCAGAAACAGGTGTGAATGCCATGGGATATTTAATGCTGCACGACTTTAATCTGGAAAGGTTTCAGCAGGATGGGGGGGTGAAGTCTGGACAACCTGCCCGATGGTGTGCAAGTTAAATCTATGATTCAAAAAGGCACAATCTCCCTGGTTCTTCCACAGAGTGATTTGATCTACAAGCACTTCAAGGCAGAGAGATTCCCAATATCAAAGGGCTCTTTAATCTGGGAGAAGAGGACATTTATGAGAACCAGCTGCCAGCAGCTGAGGCCAGACAAATTCAGACTGAAAATCAAGGTGCACATTTTCAACTGTGAAAGTAATTAAGCCATAGGGCACATTACCTAGAAGAGTAGCGGCGTCTCGGTTGCCGGCAGGCCTTAAATCAGGAACAGATGTTTTCCTGGAAGAGATGATATCACCTAGCCAGGGACAGCAGGCTCTGGGCAGAAACTGTGTAGGGCCAGGCTGGAGAGTTGCAGCCGCCGCCACCACTGTCCTTACAACCCATATTCTGTGCAGGAATGTGTTTAATATATATGTATACGTGTATGTGTATATGTGTAGCTTCACACGTACAGCCCCAGTTGGTGTAGATCAGCATCTCCCCAGCCAAAGGTCTGCTCCACACTATTTATTTACCCATTTCAGTCTCACAGCACTGCACAAGCACCTGGCCTGAGCTCAAAAATCTCCACAGCATCCCCAGAGTTTGATCCAGCAATTAGACTGGGGCTGGGGGCAGAGCAGCCAGACGGCCGATCACCTGGTGGGGAGGGATGCCCGCTGTTGCCCACTTTCCTGCTGCAGCCCCCAAGGGTCCCTTTCTTCAGGCGTCACTGCCTTGCACCCCTTCAAGTGTCACCTGGAGCCTCCATTGAGAATCAGTGGATTGAGCAAAATCCCGTATTCACCCCTCCCTCCCCACTCCCAGCTTTCCTTGGCTGAGCTGCAGCACAGGCCTCACAAAAAAACCAACCAACCAAACAAACAAAAAAAAACAAAAAAGAAAGGGAAAAAACAACAAGCTCCCAACCCTCTGCGCTGCCAACAACGGCAACAACCAGGCCCAGGCCCTATAATTGATGGCCTCAGCAGAGGGACCCTACTTGTCTGGCTGCCTCCTTCATCCCCAGCCCCCTTCTCACCCAAGCCCCTGCTGTTGCTAGGTCTATCCTTCTCCATCTCCTCCCCTGTCCCTCCTCCTCCTCTTCCCTACCCACTTTTTTTTCCCTGGTTAACAAGTGTGCCCTGTTATAGTTGTGGTTCCTTCCTCCATCATGCTTATTTCCTTTATTATGGCAGCAAGGGCTTTTTTTTTGGCGAGAACATTCATGCAACTTATCTTTACACAGGTTGGTGCCACTCCATGTGGGTGGAGGGACACAGGGAAGCACCACAGCTTGTGCTCCAGGGCTAAGCAGCACCAAGTCGATGAGCTAGGGAGAGGAGGAGGAGGAGGAGATGAGTCAAAAGGGTCTCCTGAATTGATGGGGAATAATATGGAAGGGAAAGTCTGGTGCGCATGGGGTGACCCAGATGGACAAAGTGCAGTGAGGCAGCTTGGTTAATGGGCTGCATTAAAATTAAACAGAGGTGGTGTTCATTTTCCAAGTGGTGCAGTAAACAGAGAAGGGCTTCATGGCCTATGTGGAAAGATGGCGGTACAGCGCAAAACAAAACCGGGGCAAACATTTCCCTCCCTCCCTGCCCTTCATTATCCTCAGCAGGTGTTAACTGGGGCAGCCCTGCTATCTTCCCACTGCCTGAGTTAACACAAGCCAGCTCCCAACATCCCTTCCCCTGCCACCAGCCTGAATTTCCATAAAGGGGATGATGATCTTGTCAATGTTGCTGTAAATCTGAATTTTTTTGTACAGGGTCGCAGCTCTCAGAGAGGTGACAGCCGCTTACCAGCTGGCTACCAGAACAAGGAAGGGTCCAAGCAGTCTGCAAGACCAAGTCAGGCTTTAAGGAAGAGAATGATAATAACACATATCCATCCCCACTCCCACCCCTGTCAGGAAGAGGATTTATACTCCTTCTCACAAAGGACTTAAGTAGTCATTTAGGCTCCACTTCAGCAAAGCACCTGCTTAATTGCTCGCTTTACTTCACTGTGGCTGGAGCACACGTTCAACAGTGTGTTTAGAGGTGCTGCTGGGTAGGAATAAACTTAATCATATGCTTAAGCTTAAAGAGGTGCTTAAACACCTTGCTAACTCAGGGCCTTGCGCCTGAGGAAAGCGAAAGGAAAAAGTTACCAAAGCAGAACAGAATAGTGGCTTTTGGAACAATGAACCATTTTAGGTTCTCAATTCTTCATTTAATGGAGATGAATGAAAATGTTCACTATTCGGTGGCCGAAGATGGAATAATCCTCCAATGAAAAAGGGCTTTGTGGTGATATATTGCACACCTTGCTATTACAATTATGATTGAATAGCTTTAACTGGCAAGAAATACATAAAATTTTCTGTGTTGTCTTGTTTTTTGCTTTATATTGGATAGGATGTGAAACATATGTCTTTTTTCAAAAAGGCATGGCAATGTTTGATGTCCATTCTGCATGCTTCTAAACCATTCACCAAGCTGTCAGTGCAGATTTGGGCCCCCTGAGCAAATTTATACCTCTTCAAATGAAAATTAACCAGGCCATTTAACCAGGCGCCAGGCTGATAGCCTGGCCATCATCAGGTACACCCTGATACGATGTGCCTTTGGAAGCCTCCCAAAATAGCCTCAGCACCCTGTTTGGCACTACAAAGTGTAATTGCCCAGCCCCTTTTGGTGTTCCTGCTAGGTAGGTGCCAGCAGTGAAAGCTGTGACAGTGCCCATAACACTACCCTACAAGGTGCATCAGCACTGAGGAGGTAGGGCAGGTTCCCTTCTCCGTGCCCTGCCAAGCTGTTGTTACCATCACCAAAAGGCACTATTCAGGTTGCCACTCATGTCATAGGGAGGCTTGCTCTAAAGAGAGTCTGGAAGACACAAATATGACTTCTCTGCACTCCTCTTGAACCGCCAAGGTCTGAACATGATTTAGAAGACATGCTAAATGCCCACAATGACGGACTCACTGAAATTACCTTCGCAGGGAACATAAATTACTGGTTATCTTCTACCTTTAGTATAAATAACCCCTTCAGTTCAGCTTCACAGTTCTTTACTTCAGGTACAAATAATATTCACAAATAAGCAGAAAGGGATCCCAAATTTACATGGTCTGCAGGTAACTCTGAGATGAAAGTAAGCAGCTTTCCTCAAGCTTGCCTTACATTTCAGGGAGGACCATCATGGCAGACCTTTCTGAAGACATCCATTTCATAATCAATACATTTTTGAGAACTTCAGTTACTTTGAAATTGCAGTCCAGAAAAGATAAAAGAAGATATATAAACACTGTCCTCCCTCAGTTCATGAACCAAGGCTTCAAACATACCTGTCTCACAGATACGCAAGCCCCCCAAGCAATCTGCTTCAACTCACGTATTTATGTATCAAAGAAATGTCATACCTCAACCGAAAGTATTAGCAGCTCTAAAGAATGCTGTTGCACCTGAATTTGCAAATATCTGTCTCTCCCTCTCTCTTAGGGTTGGATGGAGCTACGTAACACCAAACTACACTCTCAAATACCTGCATCAACATGCAGGCATGATCCCAGCTGGACCAAGGACACAGTGGGTCTCTGGAACAGCAGAGGTGTTGGAAATCTTGCAAAACTTGCTTACTACTGTGTGACTCTGCAAGTTTGGGATAGGTTACTGTTGGCTGAGCAGATGATTTGGTGGCACAAATAATAGGGGGTGCACCAGGGGCTGGAGAGACTCATCAGGTGGCAGGAGATGATCATGTGGCAAGGGTTGTCTCCCACCTCTGTCTCCTTCAGACACAAACCCTGGTGCTCCCAGGAAGGGGAATAGTGTGAAGCTAAGGGTATGGCATGCAAACAAACTCACTAATGGGGCTGAAAACCTCTACACAACCCCCTGGCATGGCTCCAATTACAAAGCCAGAGCAACAAGTATCTGCAGCTGGAAGGCAGCATACACACCTGTTGCTCTACTTTATTTTTTGTGACCTTGGGCACGTTCTCTCTTTGCCTGTTCAGATCACCGCTAAATGAAGTCCTCCTCCTCGGTATTTCACTGTCCTCATGTCTGCCCATCTTCTGGGCCCCTGCTAGCCCTGCATCTGTCCCTGTGCCCCCCTACCCTGCCNATGCCCTCTGGTGTGCTGGAAAAGAGCCTCATCAACAACCAGGAACCTGCAGTGGGTGAAATCATCCTACAAGCAGGTGGGCAATTCACTGTAACACTGTCCCAGAAGCTTAGCAATTGTGTTTGCTGCAAACAGGGTTCTGCCCTGGGCACCACATGGCTCAACAGCCTGCCTGACCACAGGAGGAGCGATAATAGGGACCACAACATCAGGGATATTGCAGAGAAATCGGGATAACATTCATGTGCACCACAGAGCTAGGAGGAGTTGCAGACATCGGGTCTGTGTGGGAAGACAGCAGCAGATTTCAAAATAATCCAGATAAATTGGAGAACTGGTCTCAAATCAGCAGGACGGAAATCACACAAGAGTGGGCGCAAAATACCACAGCGAGGTGTTGGAACTCAACTGCAAAGCAGGGACTAATTGGATAAAGAGCACTGCTGCAGGAAAGGCTCCCGGGATCACAGACAAAAACTTAGTCAACACTGTCATGCTGTTTCAAAACAGGCAAGTCTCTTGATGGGATTCATTAATGAGAGATTCATAGGCTAGGCATGGGAGAAAATTATTGTGCTGCAGTTGGACCCTGGGGATGCCTCAGCTGGGGACGCTGGGCACTGCACTCTCCAAAGCGGGTAAACAAATTGGGGAGTGCTCTGAGGTGCAAGAACAAGCATGATAAAAGCTTTAGAAAACATAATCTATGAGGGCAGATTGAAAGAATTGGGTTTGTTTAGTCTGAAGAAGAGAAAACTAAGAGGGAACATAAGGGCTTGTCCTAAAGACTACAGAGTCCAAGGGAGGAACACAAGGAGAAGTGGAGTTGGTTTGCAGCAAAGATTTAGGCCAACAGAGCAGTAATAGAGTGGCTTTGGAGGTGATGAGGGATACTGCAGACTTGCCTGAGCAGGTGCAATTTAAGTGAAGGTTGGAAAAATTCCTATCAGGGATGGCTAAGGTATAAAGAATCTTACTTCAGGAGACAAGGGCATCTACAAAACCATAACTATGCACTCAGTGGTGTACTCCTTCCCTGTCCTGCTCTCCAAGTGAGCCTGCAGCTCTGTTTACAGTCCCTCTCTGACTTCCAGCAAAGCACAAGAATGGCATTACCCCAAGGAGAAAGTTTTCCATAAAGTGATAATCCATCACCCTTGCCTCCCCACTCTAACTCATCACCTCCTCAGGCTCCTCTGCACACCCCAAATTCTCTGTGAATTTCCAAAGTTAATTTGTGCTCTATTATTTATTTATGTGCAGCTGACTTGTAAGACCCCCACAGAGAGATCCAGGAGGTCTCAAGTTGCCATGCATGTACTAAGTAACAATACCCATCCAAAAGACCTTACTGCCTAAATAGATGGAGCAGAGGAAAATTACTTCCCACTAAGAGATGTGGGGGATGTCAGGAGAAGTTGAGAGAGAGGGACCTGTTTAACCTGGAGCAGAGAAGGCTCTACTTGCAGTCTTCAGTTACCTAAAGGAGGTTAAAGAGAAGACAGAGCCAGATTGCACCTGGAAGATGCCAGTGAGAAGACAGAAGAATAATGGGCACAGGCTGCAACAAGAGAAATGCTCATTGAAGCTAAGGAAAAAAAAATCTTGTCCAGAAGGATGTTTCAGCATTGGAACAGGTTTCACAGAGAGACTGTGAAATCTGTGTCCTTGGAGACATTCAAAACTCAACTGGACAGAGTCCTGGACAACATGATCTAGCTTTGAAAATAGCCTTGCTTTGAGTGCAGGTAAAGTCTGCAGCACTGACAAGGTTCTGTCTCATCTGAGGTATTTTGTGACAGGTAGAATGTTAACAGCAGAGAAGCCACCTATGCAGCTGAACCCTGCCACTGCTCCTGTGTGCTCTGCCACACTGGACTCTCTTCATACAGGCATTTCTGTCCCTTTGCCTCATAAGCCTTTCTTTGGTCTTTATGTTCTGCAAAGCTGGATCCCCACTGTTTGCATCAGGCCTCAACCCATTGTAAAGTACTATGCAATAACAACATTTCTTGATCATGATTCACAACAATAGATACCACCCAAGTTCTTGGCTCACTGCATAGTCCAATATCTAAAAACATTCGGTTCAACCCAATGCTATCTGTGTCCCCACCCCCTCTGACTCCAGCTTCAGAGCCTGGCCAGCGTTGAGCCCATGCTGTTCCTGTTCACAACCCCTAAGCACCCTGACTGCTGCTTGGAATGAAGAGGGAGCACTTGGAGATGAACTTTTAGCAGTGCAAGCTCTAGGGAAGGTTGAAGTCCTTGCTTGTCTGTTACTGATTTATTGATGCCTCCCTAATTGTGGAATGCCAACCATACATGGAGATCTGTAGAAAGAAAGGACTTGGCTTGAAGGAAAGAGAGGTCATCGCAGGCAAATCAGACACAAGCACCAAGAAATGTTTCTGGTTTGGTTTAGTTTGGTTTTTTTCTTTGCTGTTGCAGTGCATGCAATAAATGTGCATCTGCTGAGCTGTTTCTAACTGATAGAGCTTTCCCTTGTTCCAGATCAGGCCTTAACTTCTCTTTGTAACCCTGATTATCAGTGATCTGCCCAGCAAGGGTATGTGTGCATATATGTGAGGAAGAAAGAGACTTTGCTCATTTCCAAAGCAGATTTTTTCTTCATCCTCTGCCAGACATTTTTTGGACTGAGGTAATTTTTTCCTTCATTCTTTTGGGTCACAATGTAAGCGTGAATTTGAAAATGATCCGTAGAAGTAAGATTTAACAGGCTTACTGACATAGTAATACATCAAGAAGAAAAAAGAAAAAGAAGAGAGCAAAAATCACAGACCTTCTCCTTTACACATGTGGGTACTTTGTATTAAAAGTCAATCTACAGCAAACACTAGAGAACAACATTTGTTCATTTTGGAATGTCTAATGTGCAATAATTCCTCAGTACCACTTTAACACACATCTTTTGTGTCCCTCTCCTGAGATGGAGCAGAGTTCTGGTTTAGCAGCTGGCGTCTGTTGCTGATTACAGTGACTTAAGATCTTACCTCTGAGGAGCAGAGGGGGAGTAGATTGGGGGCCTTGTATGTAGCTGCACACATCTTCTCTGGCACTCCAGTCTACATGCTGTCACTCCACCCTTCAAGATTTGCTCCTGCAGGCCCTCCTCAAATCAGCCCTCTCCCCCATTAGCCCTCTTCATAAGCCATGCCTGTGAGATGGATTCTGTTGTCTCATTCCAGTCCCAGAGCTAACGAGCACTGATTTGACGGCACACTAGAGAAAATGTGCGGTTTACTTTATACTTCTTATTAATCAACACTAATTGGGCATTTTGAAACTAGCTTGCTGTGGCATGGCCGAATGCAGCATCCAAATTAGGCTCTACAGCAGACAAGCTGCCGTTAGATTGAGGTTTCCGAGTCACGCTATTGAAGTGACACTCGTGGTGAAGCATTTTATTAATAACCTTTGTTGCAAAACTTTATCCCAACAAATGGTCTAAAAATGGTACTGCTTATAATTAAACTTACATCTTGTAGCACAGAGTTATTTTGTCATGCATTTGTGTCAAGTGGCTTTTAATTTTTGCTATTTTAAGCCTTCTCCACTGTAACCCAAAGGCTTGCTCCTGCCCTTCTCTGTTTGCTGTAATATGGCTCCTTTTTATCAAAGCAGGTTTTTCCCCAGTGCACAGACCTGAGGGTTCAAGCCTCAGTTCTAGTTCGGGTATAGGGCAAGCTGGCTGACAGAAGTCAGATAAGGTGGAGAGAGCAGGTCACAGACATAGCTGACCAAAGCAGAGATTCTACACAACTTTAGACACGTTGGTCTGAGTATGGTGGGTGCTGAGGAAGATCTAAGCTGGCAATAGCCTCTTGCAGAGCAAGAGCGAGGAGCAGCAGCAGCAGGCAGCTGTGTGTGGCAAAGTCTGTGCACCATCTTCCTGCACTAAACTTGGACCCGGTCTCTGGAAATCTCTTGCATTCCCCTGGCAACTGATTCATTTTCCAAAACAAAATGAACTAAACCAGAATCATTTCCTATGAATGAAGTCAGGATGGAGCATAAAACACAGGCGGGGAAATATATATATGTGACATACTGGAACTAGCAGAGAGAATGATTTCATCTAGCATCCAGCTGACTAGTAAAGAGAGTCAGCAGCCCCCGAGGAGAAAGCCATTAACACACAAACACATTTTATGCTGGCCAAGGTGAGAAAGGAAGGGCTGTAGGTACTGAGGTGACAGCTACTTTAGGATCAAAGGAGAAGGCTGAGAGGAAACTATAAAACTAACTTCAGATCTGGATGTGGGAGGCTGTGTGAACAGAGAGGGAAACTTAATTAAATGTGGCAAACAATGACTATTTTTGCTGGGGAAGGAGCAGAGATGATTTCGCTTCCAAGATACTACACCTGAGCAAACATTATCCAAAGATGGCTTGAATTAGGACTTCAGTCCCAGTATGGTAATGCAGAACTAACCTTCACTTCAAAGACTCAGAAAAGTAATTGGGATGGATGGGGGAGGCAGGGGGTAGGGAATGTGCCTCTATTTTGTCAGTGGGACTCAGTATCCCTTCCCTCTTCTGCAGAGTAGCTGGAAGGGGTAGTTGCTGGGCACTGCTGAGATGTGGCCATCTCTTTCATGCCAATCAATTCTGACAAGGCCAAAAAAAAAAAAAACCAACAAGGAAGAAAGAAGGTGGCACCAGTGTTGACGTGGGTGGCCCAGAACATCTACCAGGTGAAATGCTATATCTAATATAGCTCAGGAGGAAAACATGAGCATCAACAGCATAGTCTGGCCTACAGGTCACTAAATGTAGGCCTCATCATCATGAGTCTCCTAAAAACTATCAAGCCAGGAAGCAACTAGCAGATTTCAACCACAGCCCAGACTTTGGGCTTAATGGGGGATATTTTGCACTCAACTAGTTGCTGGGACAGGAAAGCCGCATGACACGGTTTGCCCAAGCAAGCTCTACAGGAGTACAGAGAAAGCAAAAGGAGTACAAGAAAAGAACAGCCTTGACTAGACTGCTGCTGTTGGCCTTGAGCATAAAGAAGTTACGTATAGAGAGTGAAATCTAGGCTGGATTACTGAGAGTTAGTGTACAAGCATAGCAAAAGCAAGGAAAATTAAAATCATAAAATCTTGGAAAAAAAAGGGAGGTAGGGAATTATAGACTAATGATTTTAATTTCAATTACAGGAAAAATTCTGGAATGACTAACAAAAAAGCAATTTGTAAAGAACTGGAATGTCATGGGATGAGTAATAACCCATATTAGCTTCATAGTCTAGTCTTGACAAACCCAAATAATTTCCTTTTAAAACAAGGAGACAGACTTCACAGGCCAGTAAGGAGAAGCAGATGTCTGTATCTTGACTTGAGTAAGTCCTTTGACACTGTCTTGCATGAAATTCTCATAAACCAGCAAGGAATGTGTGGTCTATCTACTGCAGAGCAGACACAGTGCTGCTACCCGGAAGGCTGTGAAGAGGACTTGACGTACAGGAATCTATTGAATAGAGGTGTACAGGTTTCTCTCTGTCTCCAACTTCAGTCTATTCAGCGAATTGGATTGTGAATTAGAAGAAAAATGATTAAATTTGCAGGATGCCCAAAGCTGGAAGGATCTGCAACTACATTGAAGACAGGATTAGAATTTACAACCCATCTCTCCCCCGCCTCCCGCCCCCAATAACAGCCTTACAAATTGAAGAAACAAAGGAAAAAAAAGGAAAGGACACAGCAAGAATCCAAGCGAGACTCCACACTGAGGAATAACTGCCTGCACAAATATGGATATGGAACTACTGGACCTGAGGTTTAGCACAGATTGAAAACTGAACTCTTTGTCATCAGTGACATACTTTTGAAAAAGCCTGGAAAAAAAAAGAGATGCAAGGTAATTAGATACAGTTCAGAAGAAAACAAGAAGAATAATCAGAGGTGTAGAGAACATGATCTGGATGGACTTGGTAAAGGTTACCCTTAAGAAAAGAAGATGAAGAATAAACACAAGTCTTTAAGTTTATGAAAGTTTGCAGCAAGTGAGGAAAGGCACTGGTTAATGCTACCTGCCCAAACCAGAAATGTTAAGAAATAGTAACAGGCTTAAACTGCAGTAAGAAAGACTCAAACTTGATGTTAGCAAAATATTGGGGCAAACATATGGAAGCAATGCATGAAGCCTCCAAGTGTGAAGCCTCCCTAAGAGGAAAGCTTCAAGAACAGGTTGGATAGCCGTCAGGAATGGGAGGTAGCCTGCCTCAGGGATCTGGAGGGGGAACAGAGATTTGCGGGGTGGTCAGCACCTCTTCGAGGCGAGGTTGACTGAGGAGGAGGGCTGGAAAAGACCCATTGTAAGTGGAGTGCCTTTTTAGGAGCATTCAGTGGGATGGGCGGGGAGTAGTACTAGGATGTTTCTCCAGTCTGCCCTCCAAACCCTTCTTTCTCCTCTGCACGGGGCCTATTTCCACTTACGCCTCTTGCAGTCCTTCACCTGTAGTAGGTGCCTCTGATCTTTTTGTACCTCCGCAGGTGCTGCTGCATGCCTGAAGAGCAAGAGAAACTGGTCCAAATTCATCTTGTCCTGGGGACATGAAGGATGCAGGGCCAGATGGGAGAGCACTGAAACCCCTGGAGGTAGGGCTGGCTGCTCCCAGTGCCATTGGCAGGATGGGGTGGGGAAGCGGCTGCTGCTGCTGTGAAAGGAAGCTCCCTGCAGTCAGCACTACCAGTGGTGACAGGAGTGGAGGGATATGCCTGCTGTTGGTGGGAAACCAGTGGTTTGCCTTCACGTTTCCCCAGCAGCAGCCAGCACCTGTTTCCTTTGGCCCAAGTGAAAGAAAGACTGCAAGTCCAGCACCTGAGGCAACTGCCCACATTGTCTGCACCTTGGAGCCTGTTACAGATCCCAGTGAGAGGGGTTCTTCTCACAACCAGTAGTATGGTAGATGTCAGAGCCAATCTGCATCTCTAACCTGACCTTAACAAAGTTCTTATCTTGGTTACAGGACAGCAATGAGAACAGAAGATGACTGGTGACCACAGGAGAGATAGGTAGGATGAACTGAAGAACAGATGAAAACTTTCACTTGTGAATGGAATTGCATTACAGGGAAGCACAGTAAAACATATTATAAACCTACAAATCACCCTGGGATGGCAGAATAGGTGTCATTAGGTGTTTATATGCATTTTATATACATTACCCTTCTCTTTCCTTGTATGTTTACTCGCAAAACCCATCTCTGAGTACTTATTTTCATTCAGCTGAACATTGGTGACACACACAGAAGGACCAAGATACATCATGCTGCCCTATGTGCAGTAGACTATATTCCTACAGGTCAAATCCTCTTCTACTGTCAATCAGCATTAAAAATCAATGGAGCCACAATGATTTCACAGACATAGAAGCCGGGTCAAATAATCTTTGTCTCCCACTCCTGGCTTATGAGCTATGTCCAGAGTACATGGCGTAGTGCTGCCCCTCCTGCTTCACCTTCAGCACCAGCACTGTACACTTTGTTACCATGCAATTTCCTAGCCTCGACTCCTGTTGGGTCTTCATCTCCTCTGTGAGGATGTTCTCCCTGCATGCGGGGGTAAATAAGTGCGTTCAGCCAAACCCTGGTGCAGCCAGGGAGAAGTGACAAATGCTTTCTCAGTGGCAGAAGTGCCCCCATTGTCAGAAATCAGAAGAATCATTTCCTGGTTACAGTAGCCTTCAGATACATTGATCCAACTTCACCCCCCAAATAAAGACACTGGGAGTGATATATTGGCTATTCTGTTTCGGTGACTGAGCACTCGAGAGCAAGAATGCAGCTCCCAGAGGCGCGACACAGGGGCTTGAAGAGGTTGGCTGTATTTTCTTCCACTTAAAACTGGGAGAGGTGAATAGCTGGTGAAAGTGGGGAGGAGATTGATGGCTTTGGAAACTGCAAGGCCCTCTCCCCATGTGGGACAGCTTTGGTACAGACAGGCAGCTTCGAGCCTGACCCTGCCCTTCCTGGCCTGTTAGTAACCTCAACCCTGACCTTGGAAGGACCACCCTTCTCCTGGGGGAAGCATTTTAGGGAATGGGGAGAAAATCTGAGAGGTGATCAGGTCAACATTATTTTATTTTCCAGAAGTCAGGCTGTGAGGCATGTAGAAGCTTGACGTCCTTGTCATGCTTTGGTATCCATGGTGCAGCAACACCATGGTGCTCACACAGCATTAGCCCCAAACATGGTCTGAAACTGACTACCTCATTACACTTCTTCATGGAACACCTTGCCTCCTCTGCAGAGTCCCCATTTTCACTGCACTTTGGATCTTACAACAGCAGTCAGATCACATCCCTGGTGGAATTTGTTGAGTCTCTGCTTCAAAAGTCATCAAGATACAAAACAGGCTCTTTCCGGACCCAAACATTTCAGCAGCATGAGCCCCAAACTCATCTTGTAGCTCTCCGCTTCCCCCTGCAAGGAAATCACCCCCTTCTCTAGCAGCTGCCTGCCTCCTGCTTTCCCTTTCTCATAACCAGCCTTCACCGTCCTGATTCTGTAAAACACTCAGCACACATGGCAGCTGAGGGGGAGGGACCGAGGGGCTGGTGGAAGCCACTCAGATTTCACATTTATTTAATAGCCGTGGCTGTGCTTGTTTGATTTATCTTCACACATACGTTTGACAGATATGGTCTCATAAAAACTCCACAGAGTAAAAACACCAAAAAGGCCTGCAGCCATGCTGTGTTAGCACGCAGTCTGGTTCCAGCTCCATAGCTAAGCAGAGCTCAAGCTTGCTGCAGCTGGCAGCACCCATCAGATGGGAAACCTTTGAGTTTGCAATGCCCAAAACGCAGGGTGCTCAAGCGCAGCTGGACCTGAGTTTGCCAGGTGGTGATGTCTGGGCAAAAATAATTAAAGGAAAGGTCCTGGTTTCCTCTTATCTTGGAATGTCCTGCTGTACTTTATATAAATTGTTTTGTTCCAAGAAACTTCCATTTGGGTAGCTAATCTCATCCTTCCCCCGACTCCTGTGGTATATAGCAATGTTGAGAATATCTCTGGAAAGCTTAAAATTTTTATAGCACTTCCAAAAAACCTCTCTCAAGTCACAGCAATTAAAGAGTAAGCTTGCTTCATCCTTACCTTGCTAGGGCATTAGGAGCTTGCTGTATTTGTATTATTCCTAACATTCTCTTGAAAAATGGGGTATTATTTCATGAGCTGGTGGTTCTGTCATGCTTTTGATTAATACATTTTCACCAGAGTGGAGCTGTGCCTTTGTACCATTCGTGCACAAAGCGGCTACTATATACTTTGGGATATAGGCTCCACAAAAGCATAACCAGCTTTAACATATGCATATTTCACAGTGTTTTTTTTAAAGGGGAGCACACCTGAAACTCTCATTCCCAGCATCAAGAGCTGCAAAGTGAAATAGCTTTAAATGAAGTCACAGTGTTAATGTTGCTCAAAGGTAGGACTCCAGCTGCATTCAGGTGGTGTTTTATTATGCATATAAATAACACCCCCCCACACCTCTCAGAGCTGGCAGCACGGTCTGGAAGAAGGAGCTCAGGGTGAAGAGTGAAAGACCCTGTGTTCCAACCTGCTGCTGTGGTGGCTGCTTTGTTTCTTTATACGTTACTCCCACATATGAATTAATGTTCTTAATACTTACCCGTCACACAGAGATAGATAGATCTTGCTCTGTTAACAAAAGTGAGCATGAAGACCCACGTATCTGGTCTACAATGATCTTGGCTGGTTAAAATCACTGGAGAAGATTAGTGGGAGAAATGGCAACTGCTTCTCTGTGGGCAGATAAGGTACTTGTGGTTCCCCCTCCCATTAGGTATGATTTTCTCCAGCTGTAGAAATGCTATCTTTCCTGTTTTATGTAAATAACTAAGGAAGATGCAATGAAGGTGTGGAAGCCTCATGTCTTCCTTACTTGGGATAAGGTATTTTTGTTTATGGATATCTCCTCTATCCCTGATCTCCCAGCTGTGACACAGGTCAGTGATCGTCTTGGTGCCGTACCCCCTCAGTTTTCATGGTCACACTGAGCAGCGCCACCCCAGTCACGACCCATAGGTGCCTGGCAGGGAGTTATTTTCCAAAGGTGAGGACTTCCAGGCAGCAGTTTCCTCTCTCATTAGAGACAGTTTGTCCCAGCTATGGCAATACCGTCTTTTCTGGTTTAAGCAAATAACTAAGAAGTTTGCAGGCACCTTGTCTTCAGGACACTCACTGGTCTCCTGTTTTCTTAGGACATCAGACAAGGAATGCAGATACTGCTCATCATGGCCTGGCTTTTTCTCCCCCTCTTACTCTATCACTGGCAGATGAAAAACTTAATTCACTTTCATTAGTAGTTTCAAGGGGTTGAAAGGACGCACTCCCAGACTGAGAGCCAACTTCACACCACTCCTTTCTGGAGTCTACACCACTTGAAGAGTGATCACTTGAGGACAATGTATTAATTACAACACCTGCTGTTTTTCACCTCATTACACACAAGTGCCACATACATTGGGCTGTGTCTGGGCTTGGAAGCTCAAGCCTGGCCCTATGACGAACCAACAGTTCAGAAAAAACAGAAACAGGCCAGCCTTTGCCAGAGGCAGGACATGACAAGCTCCCTCAGGAAGCTGCAGGCAATGTAGAAAGACACGTCCCTGGAGCACGCAAAGTGAAATAACCATACATGAGATCTGTCTGTCACAAGAAAGGGGACCTTGTCTCCTATGTATAAATGCAGAAAAAGAGGTCACCCTCACACCGGCGACATAGCCACCGGTATGGAGCATTTCTATCCCTCCTTTTTCACTGTGGATAGCTACAGAGCCACAAGGAAGGTACCGAGAAGCAGTCAAGGAATTTAGCTGCTGGTTGGCAATGCAGGGCTTGGGAGCTGGAGGGTGAAAGTGATGCATAGAAATTAAGTTAATTTTAAACCGCAGGCAAGAGAAGAGACTTGCTAGCAGTTACTTAAGAGAAGCTGCTGACTGTTTAAATACCATTAAGAAGATTAATGTCGGCCCACAGAATCACTGAAAAATTAGGGCTGAAAGGGACCTTGAAAGGTCAGACTAGTCCATCCCACTAACCCAAGGCAAGATCACCTAAACCTCAGACATTCCTGACAGATGTTGCTTAACTTGATCTTAAAGCTCTCCACTCCCCAGGCAGTCTATTCTTTATTATCCCTGTCATTAGAAAGTTTTTCCTAACATCTAAATTGAGTCTTTCCTGCTGTGACCTAAGCCTTCTTTCTTCCTTTTTTTCCCCCCTCTCTTCTCCATCACAGACAAGGAGCAAAGATTATGTCCTTTAATGTGCTTAAAGACTTCACTTCTCTCCTCCTTTGGGTTAGAGAATTTCAGTTCTTTCAGTCTTCCCCCCTAGGTAATGGTTTCTCCACTTACTTCCGCTTGTTCCCTCTGCTCTCTTCTGGGCTGGATCTAATTACCCCACATCTCCTCTCAACTTATTTTCCATCACCTCAACACCATGACATAGATGACTCACATTCTGCTTTTGATCTTTTTTTTTTTCTTCCCCTGAAGAATTGCAACTTAACCCATCCCTCTCTCCTCTGTACTCGAGGAGTTCATCTTGCTGCTCAAGTGTATGACCTTCCACTTATTCTTATTCAACTGCCTCCTCTTCCTTCCAGACCATTTCCCCAACTTGCCCACGTAGTTTTTAAATGTAATTCTGCCCAACACCATATATACCGCTTTATTTCATGTGTAAAGTACGATGTCCTTAGGTTTTGAACAGAAGAAAGAAATATCACAGAACGTTAGGGATTGGAAGGGACCTCAAAAGATCATCTAGTCCAATCCTCCCGTTGGAGCAGGATCACCTAGATCAACTCACACAGGAACTCGTCCAGATGGGTTTTAAACGTCTCCAGAGAAGGAGACTCCACAACCCCCCTGTGCAGCCTGTTCCAGGGCTCCGTCACCCTCAAAGACAAACTGACTTGGATGTAGGGCGAAACCAGGCTCAAAACCACCTTTCACTTGAACAAGAAGCCTTATCGGTGGCACCGTGGGTGAGGTTATTCAAGGAGGTTTGTACCCACTTTTTACAGATGCCGGTTCTCCCAGCTGGCGTCAAGCACCCAACAACTCTGAGAGGCTGCTGCAGTCAGGCCTCTCCTGCTTCTCACCTCACCTAAAAACCTTCTTTTCGTGTTGCTGTCTCTGCCCCATCTCTCTC